>JARVGQ010000116.1:37020126-37036189 GCA_031762355.1 Hypsolebias martinsi
TAAAAGTAGCAAATATCTAGCTAAAAGCTGCAAAAGGTTAGATAAAACCAGCAAAGTACTGGCTAAAAGTAGAAAATGGTAGCTAAAAGTATGTAGAAACGAGCTAAAAGCTGCAAAAGGCTAGCTAAAATTAGCAAAAGGTTAGATAAAACCAGCAAAGTACTGGCTAAAAGTAGAAAATTGTAGCTAAAAGTATGTACAAACAAGCTAAAAGTAGCAAATATCTAGCTAAAAGCTGCAAAAGGTTAGATAAAACCAGCAAAGTACTGGCTAAAAGTAGAAAATTGTAGCTAAAAGTATGTAGAAACGAGGTAAAAGCTGCAAAAGGCTAGCTAAAAGTAGCAAAAAGGTTAGATAAAACCAGCAAAATGTTAGCTAAAAAAATTGCAAAATGTTACAAACTAACAAAAAGCAACAAAAGATTGGCTAAAACCACAAAAGTGGGGTTACAAAAATGTTTTAAAAATTTACAACAGAAATTGTTGTTAAAAAACTGACTCAGCATTCACACTATTTAAACATGAACTTCAATTAAAACCAATTATATACATGTATTCTCATGCCAGTGGTTGTGTCAGGAAGGGCATCCGGCATAAAAATAATTGCCAAGTCTTCGTGCGACTAGTTCGCTGTGGCGATACCTGACGAAGGGAGAAGCCGAAAGAAGAAGAAAGAAAAAAAGTTTTTTTTCATGCCAGTCTTTGGGGCGGCTGTGGCTGAGTGGTTAGAGAGTTGGAGGTTCGAATCCACCAGCAGTCACAAGTCAAAGTGTCCCTGGGCAAGACACTGAACCCCTCACTGCCTCTGATGTGTGTCCCATCAGTGTATGAAAGTGATAAAGCTCTGATCAGTCTCTTTAGAATGATTTGTTCAGTTTGCTTTGTACAGATCTAGCTGCTGTATGAATGGATACATGAGGCACAGATTGATGTAAAGAGCTTTGAGCATCTTGAAATAAGAAAGAAAGGTGCTGTTTACGTACAGACCAGTTACCATTTACTTTCACTCTCCAAGCTCCAAACCAGAATTCAGAATAAAATATTTTATTTAAAAGTATTTATTGTCCAAGATCACATGACAACCACATTCCATAATGTAATAATGTAATAATATGACTCATCTTGTGTTGGTTGAAGTGCATGCACTAGAAGATGAACAGACACAAAATATTCTTCCTTTGTCAACTAAAGAAATCCCAGTTAAGCCGCCATTAGCTCGATCGTTTTGTTAACGCTCCATGTTTCCTTGATGCACTTCGCCCACCGCCCTTAAAGATCATCTCACAGTAAAAGGAGCTGCTTGAGTCAAACTTCTAAATGCCAGCAGGTGCAGGTTTTACACAGAAATGAAAGAGGCCGTAAACAAACAGTTTGTCTTCGGGGGGTTGAGAAGAGACTGTTTCCATGGCTCACACACCTCTCCTCTGTTTGACGGTTGTTTTTCAGCATAATTCATTCATTCTCTCCGGGAGTTTCTAACAAGCACCTGCAGCCAGCCAGACGGAGCTGCAGGATCCAGAGCTCCATCTAAACCCGCTGGGTCGGGCCGCATTAAATCACAGCTCTGCGGCGTCTAACTGAAGCAAATTCGCCAAAGAAGGAATTCATTTGGCTCCAGGTTTGTTCTCGCTTTCAGCAGAAATGTATTGAAAGCGGGGTTTATCTACATCTGACGTTTGTCCCTCGGGTAACATCCTGCCGCCAGGAGGAAAAAGGAGGTGAGTCACTTTAAAACATGAACTCCCCTGACCATGACTGAAGGTACGATATTCAAAATGGTGGAAAACTTCCACTGGTCAGGGCTCAAATGTCAGCCACTGAAGCTTCTGCCGCTTTGTTGGGGTCTTCCTGTTCTAAAAACAATAAATATAACATTTAAAGCTCATAACCTGTAGCTCATTTGGAATATTGTAATAACAGAATATCAACATGGACGAAAATTACAAAAAATTCAAATGTGAAATAAAAGTACCACATATGACACATTATACGTTCACCGACAAACAATTTTATAACAAACTATAGTGATGGTCTGGACGAGAAATTACCTTGTTTAAATTTTGACCTTGATTTGTGACCTTGAAGCCTGGGTGGTGAAAAGGTTACATGACCCTACGTCTAGCTGTGGTAAATTAATTGTATAAATGTTCACTAAATTAACTTGAGTGAATCAGAAGTTAAGGTCTGGACAAGGAAAGACCTTGTTTTAACTTTGACCTTATTTTGTGACCTTGACCTTGGCACTGGGATAATCAGCACCTCCAAATCTGAGGCCAAGGTCCTCAGTCAGAAAAGGGTGGATTGTTCTCTTCAGGTCGAGGGTGAGGTTCTGCCTCAAGTGGAGGAGTTCAAGTATCTCAGAGTTTTGTTCACAAGTGAGGGAGGAATGGAGCGTGATACTGACAGAGGGACTGGTGCAGCGTCTGCAGTATTGTGGACTCTGTGCCGGTCAGTTGTGGTGAAGTGGAAGCTGAGCTGTAAGACAAAGCTCTCTGTTCACTGGTCGGTCTACGTTCCTCCCCTCACCTCTGGTCATGAACTCTGGGTGGAGACTGAAAGAATGAGATTGTGGAAACAGGAGGTTGAAATGAGTTTCCTCTGCAGAGCTGGACTCTCCCTCAGAGACGAGGTGAGAAGTTCAGTTACCAGGAGAGACTCAGAGTAGAACCACTGCTCCTCCTCAGCCAGAGGAACCAGTTGAGGTGGTTCATCTGGTGAGGATGCTTCCTGGGCGCCTCCCCAGGGAGGTGTTCTGATCGTGTTCGACTGGGAGGAGACTCCTGAGAAGACCCAGGACACGTTGGACAGACTCTCAGTTGTCATGGAAACACCGTGGAGTCCTCCCAGAAGAGCTGGAAGAGGCTGTGGAGAGAGATGTCTGGACCTCCCTGCTCAAATGACCCAGAGACCTGACTTCAGACTAAGCATGAGATGATGGATGGATGGATGTTTTGCTACAGCTTGGTTTATGAAAGAAATCAGTGAATTATTTTATCTTCTGGAAGTTTCTGAGAGCATTTTATTTTTGTTTTAAACAGAAACTGTTTAATAAAACACTCGATTCTTGGTGGACGGGTTTGGTTTCGTTTGTTTCTTGAAGTGATCGTTATTGTTTGTCTTGATTTGCTCGAGTCGCTCCTCATAGATCCTTTAAATTGGTTTGTGTCCAGTCCAACGGTCTGGGGGATGATTTATCTTTTTACTGAAAATCAGCCGTAACTGGAGGAGACGAGACGGGAGCAGGTCGCTGAAGTCTTTAGGACGTTATGGAGTCAAGAAACTCATTTTCAGCTTGACTCACGGCAGGTTATCATCTTTCAGAGCAAACCTTCATTAATTATTGTTTCTCTTTATTCAGCTGGAGTTTCTCAGAACTCAGTTTTCTACAGCTCTATGGATAACTGGTGCTCATGAACTAGTTGTTTCACATATTACACATGTACACTAACTACTTCCTTTCTGTGTCCACCTCAATGAACACCAATATCATTTTATTACCAGACAAAAACACTCAATCACACTTCAAGGAATTATGAATTTTTGTATTTGGGTATACGAGGTCCTCAAATATGAACAATCCTAATTTACACTGAAGGTACTTTAAAAACAATTTAAACAAAAATATAATAAAATGTGTTTTTTTAAATAACTTCAATCCATCCATTTTCTGCCATCCATCCACAGTCAGGTCAAGAAGGTAGCAGCATCCTTGAGTTTCCCTCCAGGACTCAAGGTGTTCCAAGGCCAAAGAGAAGAACAAATCCCTCCATAAAATGGGTCTGGATCCGCCCTGAGGGACACCCAAGAGACCTCAAAACCACCTCAGCTGACTCCTTTGTTTAAGGACCAGGACCTCGGACCAGGTCTCGTATCTCACTGGGCTGCGACTGCTGAAAACTAAATGGCAACTAAAATTGTTGAAATTAGGCCTCAGATTTGGCCAACAGCAGGAGATGAACCAGCAACCTTTTGGCTGAGAAGCAACATCACTTATGCACAATTATTATTACAAAACATGAATTTCTTACTTTCCAGGACAACTAAAACAGGAGGACCTTGAAATGAATGGCAGCCACTACAAACTCCCCTCAACGCTCTTTACAGACTCGTTGGCCCAGCGGGTCGGGTTGGACGACATCAGCTGACTGGGCTTATGGTCCAATCACAGCAGGGTTACCTTGACACTGATTCGCCTACATCAGATGCTTACGACGGAAGTCGGAATGTTAGATCTGACCTCAAGAGATCAAACGGTGAGTCTCAGAGACCGGTGGAGAAACCTTGAACCCCCACCCCGACTGTTACGAGACAGTCTGGAGACTCCATCTGGACCATAGCTCACAAACTCCCCAACAGTCATGAAAGTGGCTCTAGAGCAGGGGTCACTGGACTGACGTGCAGGGCAGCCAGTCTGAGACTGGACCTTTTCGGACACATGGGTCAGCACGCATGCGCATACAACTGCGCCAAAAACTAGCAAGATATCGAGTTGCCCAGTAATAACCTCCAGTTTGTTTCTTCTAAACTCAAGAAAGGGAATAAAATGAGCGGGGGAGCTGGACCAAGTAAGGGGGCAACTATGGCTGAATGGTTAGAGCAGTCGTCCTCCATTGCAAGGGTTGGGGGTTCGACTCCACCAGCAGTCACATGCCAAAGTGTCCCTGGGCAAGACTTTGAACCCCTCATTGCCCCGATGTGTGTCTGAATGTGATGCAAAACTCTGATTAATCTCCTTAGAATGATTTATTCAGTTATCTTTGTACAGATCTGGTAGATGTTGTATGACTGGGTAAATGAGACACAGGTTGTTGTAGAAGACAGAAAGGTGCTGTATAAAGTCCAGTCCAGTCCAAAGAAGCAGCAAACCTACAATTTCCATAGGGAATGGGGGGGAGGACTTTTTTTCATGATGTCATATTCAAAGAGCGTTTGCCTCATCTGCCAGTCTGCCATTGCTATTCCGAAAAAGGGAAATATGGAGCGGCGTTTTCAGACTGTTCATAAACACTACGACACTGACTTCCTTCCAAAAAGCGATCTGAGAAAAAAAAAAAGGTGAAGGGACTGAAATCCCAGGCGTCTGGACAGCAGCCATTTTTCTTAGAGCTGACCACAACAGAGAAGGCAGTTACTGAAGCATCGTTCTGGGTGAGTCGCTTCATTGTTAAACACAAGACGTTCTTCCAAGATGAAGAGATGGACTTTAAAACCAAACCAGAAATATTATCTTTGATCAAAGCTCTCCAGGTATCAAGAAGTACATTTGGTGCTGTGAAGCCACGTCTGAGAATTTGACCCAGCAACTTTGGAAGGACGTCACGGACAGCGAGTATTTCTCACTGCTATTGGACGAGTCTACAGACGTGAGTGTCACAGCAAATAAGTACCATATTTTCCGGCGTATAAGTCGCTCTGGAGTATAAGTTGCATCAGTCAAAAAAAAAGCATCATGAAGAGGAAAAAAGATACGCAAGTCACTTCGGCATATAAATCACATTTATTATGCATGGTTTCAAAATGGTTTCATTTCACTTGGGCAGAGCGGCGCCACTTCTCCATCCGGAGCTGCTAGCTCTCCAGCGTTCTTCTGCCTGCCCCAGCTGAGTGAAGCGAGCGCCCACGGGAGGACTTGCTGTTGCAGTTCTTAGAAATTTAAAGCGTCAGTCAAAATTTGCATTGTGGGGAAAAGTATATAAGTTGCTTTGACGTACAAGTCGCAGGACTGACAAATGTATGCAAATAAACTGCGACTTATACGCCGGAAAATACGGTATATGTTTGTATTTTTATAGTAAGATCACTTTGACTTGGTCATTTTAAAAGTAGCTCACATTTAGAGGACCTGAGTTTCATCCCGTCTGTGGATCCTCGTATCCAATCAACAGTTTTTTACCTTTCAGGCCCGACGCCTTATCAGCACCGAGTCGTTGTTTTAAAAACGAACAAGAAGCACCGAGATCCCCGAACAGTTTCATCCTGTAATTCGGCTGTGTGATGACTCATTAGCTGATCGTTTCGGCTCTGAGAGTCCATCTGCAGCTGATAACAGATAAAAGAGAAGATTTAGCGCAACGCATCCATAAACCATGAGCTTATCTGGAACAGCAGCTGCAGCCTGGTGGCTTTTCTGTGGAAGACGTTGTTTCCTCCGTAATCTGTGAGATTAGTCGAACACGTTGGCTTTGCTTGTTTTTGTTGGTCCGTAATGGAATTTAATCTGAAGCGTCTCTGAAGCAGACAGCTTTAACACGGTCGTCCCAGTGTTTAGTCTTTAATCAGATAAGACGTAAAAAAAAAAAAAAAAAACATCAAAACTTTGTGTTTAATTCTGAAAAGTGCCGAAGCAGAACACGTTATTACAACCTGAGAGGAAAGTTAAAGAAGCGCTGCTGCCAGTGGCTCATCATGGACGCCATGGTAACCACACACCTGTGTCTGTCACTTCCTGACTGTTGAGACAATGAGAGGCAGACAGAAACAGACTGAAAAGTAAACCTCAAGCGAGCAGACGCTGTGTGAAAACAGTCACATTTACAAAGAAGAGACGTAGACTTTGATCGAAGACGCTTTTATCTAACAAGGTTAAGTCAGGTCCTCTGGATGGATTCTTCTTGTTGAAGTGTTTTGTCTTTTATCCAAAGGACTTCTTCAGTTAGATTGTTACCAGTTATGTTTAGGAGGGAAGTCACGGTGCAGCCATGGGATGGAGAAGGTCCAGTTCAGAGGCCTGAGGATTCTGGCTCTGCTGTTTGCGGATCATGGGGTCTTGCTGGTGTGCCGAGTGCGATGCGGCTGAGATGTGGATCAGAAGCTCCAGATCTGAGGCCATGGTCCTCAGTCGGTAAACGGTGGACCGTCCTCTACAGACTGGGAGTGACGTTCTGCCTCAGGTGGAGGAGTTCAAGTAGCTCAGGATTTAAATGAATGGAGTGGGAGATCTACAGATGCATCCGTGCAGCTTCTGCAGTATTGTGTAGTTTGTGCCGGTCTGTTGTAGTGAAGCTGCAAGGAAAAGCTCTCTGTTTACTGGTCCATCTACGTTCCTACCCTCAGCTATGGTCAGGACATCTGGGTAGACTGACGGAACCAGGTCGTGGATCCAGGCGGTTGAACTGAGTTTCCTCTGCAGGGTAGCTAGACTCTCCCTTAGAGATAGGGTGAGAAGTTCAGTTCTCCAGGAGAGACTCAGAGTAGAGCATCCACATCCAGAGGAGCCAGATGAGGTGGTTCAGACAACTGGCAAGGATGCTCTTTGGCACAGGTACTGGAGCTGGTCTGGGAACACCTTGGAGTCCTCCCAGAAGAGGTGGCTGTGGACAGAGATGTCTGGACCTCTTTGATCAAGATGCTGCTCTTGAGCTGACTCTGGATGGATGGATGGATGGATGGATGAATGGATGGATGGATGGATGGATGGATGGATGGATGGATGGAAACTTTTATAGTGTCACAGATTTTGACATACTTAGTAAGGAGTGAAAAAGTCCAGTTTGTGGACGTCTGAGTGCTCTCTCTGGATTCTTGGGAGACTGGGGGAAACTGTGAGCGTCACAGCAGTGAACACCACACAGGGCGTCTGTGTTTTCATGTAGAGTTTGAATAAAGAGCCAACAGATGTTTTCAACATGTCAGCTGAACAGTCTGTGGAAACATTCCCAAATAAAACTGTGACTGTGTAAAAACCAGTAAAGATGTGAAAATGCCAGTTCAGACACGTAACTTTTTGTGACCCATTCAAGCTTTGAATGATGGTTCTACCAAGAGTTGTGGAGCTCCAGGATGTCTCTCTGGAGAACTTCTCCCTCAGACTCACAGCCCCTTGTTTTTGACTGAGCTTCACGTTCTGAATAATCTGTGTCTCTTAATCCCTAATACAGATGAAAACTGATGAATGGATGAGAGGACTCTGATGATGATGATAGACTGAGAGATGAAGGGGCGAGACACTAGAAGTCTGCATCCTTCACAGTAGATTTGGGCTCCAGGCGAACGTAACGAGCTCTGCTGTATGACAGGAACTCTGGGAACAGGAAGGTGGCGGCGCAGCCGAAGCCGAGGCGTTTCTCTCTGCTGCAGCTGCAGGTGCTGCCCGTCGCCTGCAGAGAACGCTGCAAACATCTCCTCTGTTCAGCTTGCACCTCTGACCGCACTTTGCTCTCCGTCTCCACGCAGACTTCATGTTTTCTGCTCTTATTTATGTTCTGTTTCCAAACTCCACGGTTCGGATGAACAGCGTCACCTTTCACTGCTCGATAAATTCACCTGAATCGGTTCAGCTGTGAGAGTTTCTGCCACTGGGTGAGGCTTCGCCTGCAGCTTTCCTCCTGAGCGTCCTCATACATTTATTTATTGGTTCTGAGAAAAGGGACAATAAATATAATATATAATAAAAATGGCTCGTTCAAATAAAAGCTGGGTGCAGCATTATTACCGGCTGCATTTTCTTTAAAGCATCAACAACTCGTCAAAATGAAAAGAGTCCGCTCTCCCACAGGACGACGTTTGTTTTATTCACATTTGTGCCTGAGGTTTAGCTTCAGGTTGTTAGGGTTGGTTTTGGTTAATCCTTTCAGTCTTATTGACCCGACATGCCAAGGCTAAAGTTGTCTGGTCAAAAACAGAGCATTTTTAGAGAATACATGATTTTTAAAAAACTATAAAATGTTACTATAATATTTATTCATTTTAGTCTCTGTTGTTTAAACATTTTCCTGATCTATATTAAAACCCAACTGCGAATGTTTTACAACTCCCTCTAAAGCATATGTGTCAAACTCAAGGCCCGGGGGCCAAATGTGGCCCTCGTTGACATTTTATCTGGCCCCCAAGACGATGTGTTGAACGTAAAATACTTTTATCACTTGATTTTTTTCAGTAATCTTTGATTATGATGTCAAAAGTGTGACAGAGAACATCAAATGAGACCAATTAAACTCTTGTTGAGGAACCTGCGACCAAGAAAAGATGTTTGGTATCTGATGTAGATTCTGAAATTGGCCCTTGGTTTGAAAATGGTTTGAATTTGTCGCCATTTTACAAGTGAGTTTGACACCCCTGATCTTAAGATATTATAAAATGGTCTCATCCACATAAAAATACAACGTGTGAACATAAATTATTTATACGCTTGTGAAGATTCTCAGTCATCCAGGACATGATAAAATCAAAAAACTTTCAATACAAAAACTACTGGACTTTATTTTCAAATAAAGCCCAGAAAGCCCAGTTGTTTTTGTATTGAAAGTTTTTTGATTTTATAAATTATTTATGTGAACAGTGGAGAAAAAAGCAGGACTGAATATTGATCCCTGAGGGACACCCTTGAGAATAATTAGGGAAAGTCCTCAGTTGTCGATGTTTAACTAATAATTACTTCCTGAGAGTTTCATTAAAGTCCATCAGGTGATTCAGGAGATATTTTTCTAACAGATACATGCAAAGACATTATCGCCCTCCCCTCACTTTAGCCTTTTCAGCCAAGTATCGAAGTGAAACGACAGAATCGAGATGAAATGAACCAGTTTAAACAAGAATCAGTGAGCAGAGCATGCCCAGCATGAGTCAGGGTTCTCCTGATCTTGGCCAGAAATTCTCGTCTTGTTGATGAAAACTCTAAATAAGCAGTTTTAAAATCTGTTTTTCTCACCAAGACTCCAAACACAGCAGACAATGTTTGTTCAACAAAAACATCCATGTCAGCCGAACATGACAGAACCTCCGTCTCAGCATCTCAGGCTGACTCTAAATTCAGACGTTCTTCAAACCTGGAGTCCAGAACCTGCTGGTAGAGAACATGAGGTCTCTGGTGGGTTTGCCCCAGCCGTGGTGGACCAAGTGGCTGTGGGGTGGGATGAGACCAGAAACTGCAGAAAGGACTTGAGATGCTCTGGTACGTTCCCACGAACCAGAATGTCCCGTGGTGTTCTGCAGTTCTTGATGGCGGTGCACCTCCTGTCCCATCACTTTAAGAAACAGCAGGATCCAGATGTGACTGGCAGCCAGAAGCAGACACCTGGGATCCTTTTCTCTCAAAGGCTCAGACACCGCGGCAGAGCCACTGATTTAATTACCGTTGTTCTAATACCCGTGGTGGACAGGAATCTTTTATTAAACCGGGGACGTAAAGGCCGTCGTTCAGAGACACTAAGAGGAACATCTTCCTCAGCTTGGCGTCTTCAGGCTGCAAGTCTCTAAAAGCTGCAGAGATTTTCTCCCCAACCGCCTGAAAAATATGGTAAACCCTCTGAATCTGATTAGGAAGGAGAGCGTCACGCGTTCGTCTCATGTCTTCCTGCAGAATCCTCAAATGGCAGCTGAGGCTGAAGGTTGTCAATCAATCGTGAGGTCACGGGTTGAATTCCCGGCTTTTCCACTTCACATGTAGACAAGAACTTCTTCCTGACTCCTCACCAGCATGTGGAAAGTAAAATGTGTGCCTGACGTGTAGAACGAATCGCTCGGAGCTGAGCTGTCAGTCAAAACTTGAAGACCCATCTGCTTACGTACATTCACTGACTCATCGAGTCCTGGAGGGGAAATCCAAACTTTGCAGGAACTTTCTCCAGATCCTTCTGGAGCGTTCTGAGGTGACTCCAGAGTTCTGCTGGCGTCTCTTTCAGTGGGACCAGCCTGGACTCAGAAAGGTGACCAGAAGACATCTTAATCCTGGACGAAGCCCCAAACAGAACGGACTGGAGCTTTGTTGGCAGTAATGGGGGTGTTGCTCCAGTCTGTGGTGGTGAAGAAGGAGCTGAGCTGAAAGGCTAAACTCTGGGTTTATGGCCTGCTTACGTTCCACCCTCACCTGACATGAGTTTTATTCATGAACTGGGCTCGGCTTGAGTCCGTTTCGCTCCAGAAGATAAGATGGGTGAACATGTAGTTGCGGTCACCTGATTCTGGGCGTTTGTGACCAGCGAGCCGTGCGCCACATTGTGGGTGACTTTCCATCTCCGGCTCGTTCAGCTGCTCAGTTTACTGTTGCTCCGGTCTGGGACAGTCACGAACTTTGCTCCAGATTTTCTTCCTTCCATTGCAAGGCTATCGCCACCTACTGGTCTGACATGTGTATTTCAGGGTGTCGGGGTTTTGATGTTCTATCTGAACTGGATTTTTATAATACAAAGTATATATATATATTTTATTTTTCTTTAAGGTGTCACTCCCCTCAGTTAATTCCAGTTTTGCACTAAACTCATGTTGTGCTGTGAAATCTCACGGGGTCTGTTCGTGCTCAGAGTAGGTGTTGAGGTTAACTCTCAGCTACTACCGCTCCAACTTCAGGCTCACATCCTGCATCTGATCGGTTTACAGACATGTTGGTGTTGCCACGGCGTCCATCTTGTGTTTGTTAATAACCCTGAAGTAAAATGGCTCTCTGATGAAAAGCCACAGAAAACATTTGACGTTCGGGTCAGAACATCGTCCTCAGTGATGAGGATCGTTGCTCCGGTCGGTTGTGGTGAAGAAAGAGTTCAAAAGCAAAGCTCTGGATGTTCTGGTCCGTCTACGTTCCAACCCTCGCCTGTGGTCAGAACCACAAGAACCAGATCCTGGATCCAAACAGCTGAAATAAGCTTCCTTTGTGTGGGGGGGAGGGGGGGCTCAGCCTTAGAGACAGGAGGAGGAGCTCGGAGTGGAGCCGCTGCTCCTCCACATCTAAAGGAGCCAGCTGAGGAGGTTCATCTGATCAGGATGCCTCCTGGACGAGCAGCTTTGGAGGTTTCTTTGGACACGCTCCACTGGGAGGAGACCCAGAACTCTGTGGTCTGGGGACACCTCGGGGTCCCCCAGGAGCTGGAGAGTGTCTCTGGGGAGAGGGAGGTTCCACTCCTGGACCTGCTGCCTCCGTGACCCAACCACAGATTAGAGGTAGATCATGGAGACGGAGGTTAGAACGTTATTACTTCTGCCTCAGTGAACACGCAGCTCAACGCAGATTATTGTCGTCATTATCGCTCCCGTCACCTCACATCACCGCAACACTTGCTCCATACTTCTGTCATGGATGTGTTTTTCCATCAGAGTGTTGCTCCGTTCATCAGCGTGGTGTGTGTCTCCGGGCTGACGCCCTCACACAGATAATGAATTAATGCAACGAGAGCCATAAACGGCCACAAACACACTCTGCGGGCGCCTCAGCCACGCACACTCATTTCATTCCACGTCGCTGTGGAAGAGGCACGACTGTGAGGACGCAGGAAAACAACTCACTTCAGGTGCAGCGAACAAAATAAAACGAGATTACAGAAACTATCTGAGGATATTTAGAAGCAGGAATCTGTGCACGCAGCCCGAGCAGTTCAGAAAAAGAACATGCGTCGCTTTCATAAAACAGCTCTGGTGTTTTTCACACGCTGAAGTTTTAAATAAAGTTCACAGTGTGTGTTGGAGATGACTCTCAGCTACTACCACACGATGCTCAGCTACAAACACGTCAAGCTGACCGAGCTGCAGCCTCCTGGGTGTGGCAGACATCTAAAACGGTAATCAGCTGCAGACGCTCGCCCAAACATACTGTCGGAGAGGTTCGTTAGACTCCATCCAGTGGGTCATGAGATATTTTGTTCACGCACGCAGTTACATGATCACCCACCTTCGATGGTGGCAGGGAGCCACATTTCATTTTTCCAAAGCAGCATGTTCGGACTAACTGTCCACACTGCACGTCAGCCGACGCTATAAATAGAACGATTTGTGGAAAGCCTCCATTAATCCAGAGGTCGAGCACCGAGGAAACGAGCTCGTTAACCTTTGACCCCCCCCCTCATCAGGACCAAAGAGAGATGATGGGATGCACTTCTTCAGAAATCATAGAAATCTGAAGCTTCATTAGATTCTGAGGTTCTGAATGAAACACAGGAGGGAGCTATGCTGCCCCCTGCTGGCTGCTCATGTCATTACAACCAGCGTCTGGGTTTACCAGTCTGTCAGCAAAATATCTTAATCGCCACTGGAAGGATATGAATGAAATTCTCCTACAGTAATCACCGGATTTACGTCTATGAATAATAGAGTGAATGTTTATGAATCATTCACTCTATTGTGATCCATTTTTCTTCCATACGTTTTTTTTTTTTGCGATTCTCGTCTCGCAGTTTTCACAACTCATGGATCAAAATGTTCGGCTCTTTCAGGACAATTCTACTCTGACTTTTGGCAATGGTGCAACTTTAGCTTTTTGAAATATTTAGCCTTTTCTGACACTTTTCTCTTATACAAAATGAACTGAGCTCATTTTTCATCCTTCAAATCTTTAGATGTGTTTACAAGCTTTTACTGCTCCTTTCACATTTTGTTCTGCTTCAGCTTCTTCTAGCTTCCTTCTGCACATTTAAACTTTCAGGCGTCAGGAATGTTCTGACCTACATTACTTATATAAATTGTAAAGAGAGTGGGTCCTAAAGCTGAGCCTTGTGGTACACCATTATTGACAGTTACATAGCTACAAGAAGACCCATTGTGTTGAACACGTTGCCTTTGACCTGACAGATGATTAGAAAACCATCTGATAGTGGGATCTGAGAAACCAGTATCTGAGAGCTTGTGGCGTTAGATGTCATGGTCAACGGCTCCTGTTGGTTTCTCTTCTCCACCCGGGAGTCAAACCGCTGAAAACAGCGCCGTTGGTGTTCAAAGAAACTCAGAGCTCATCTGCATGATTTGCATTTTTAATTCTCGCAGAGAACAGCTTCGTTAAAATTTTATTATCATGATTAATTCATGATGGATTGTTTTCCGTGTTAATGAGAGGCTCGGTGTGAATCTGTGTCCAACACACACAACAAAACACACACAGTGGAGTGTGTTGTCAAAGTTCACTTGACTCTGTTGAACTGGACTGAACTGAACCAGAATATTTATCAACTGATTCAGCGACTTGAGTCCGGCTGTTTAAACTGACCTGGACAGATCTGGATCCAGATGTGTCCTCGGTGGCTCTGAGCTGCACCTGAACTCAGCTGGACCAGATTTCATGTAACAGACAAAAAGTGTCACCATCACGACCTCCTTTTTACTCACAGCGCGAAGCCGGAACGGTTTCTCTCACTCTGCCTGAAACGTCCTGAACGATCCGTCAAAACAGGAGAAACACATCTGGAATAATTAGAGGCCGATTTTAACCGACTTCCTGTCATTTGCTTTCTGCTGTCGGCCCACAGGAGGCTGGACCAACAGACGGCTGAAATGCTTCTGATGGATTTTTAATCGGGCCCTGAAGGCAGCATCGGCCCGTGGCCGGGGCGATGAGGGAACGAGCCAAATGTTTTCAAACAGCGGCAGCCGTCACTTCTGCCCAGCTGTGGCTCCGACCAGCTGCTGAGAGCTCTGCGCTTCTCTGGGAGGCTGCCAGAGAACATCACATGCTCTCATCCTGGAGCTCTGATGATTTCAGGTTTCATTAACCCTTTCTGCACAGTGCTCTCTCATGCATCACTGCTTCATCCATTCATTCATCCATCCATTCATTCATTCATCCATCCATTCATTCATTCATCCATCCATTCATCCATTCATTCATCCATCCATTCATTCATTCATCCATCCATTCAACCATTCATTCATCCATCCATTCATTCATTCATCCATCCATTCATTCATTCATTCATTCATTCATTCATTCATTCAACCTTTAGTTAAACTGCTTCACACCGAGCGCCACGTTTAATGTGAGATTAAAGCAGAAAATCCATCCATCATCTTTAACTGCTTCTTCCTTTTTGGGTCACAGGGGTCACTGGCACCCATGTCCAGCCATCACTGTGTGAGAGGCAGGGGACACCCTGGACAGGTCTCCAGTCCATCACAGGGACATGGAGACAAACGAGACAAACAACATTCTCTCTCTCCCCCAGGGACAATTTAGAGTCACCATCAGTCCAACGTGCATGTTTTTAGTCTGTGAGAGGAAACAGGAGAAAACCCACGCAGCACAGAGAGAACATGCAAACTCCACACAGAAAGGTTCCTGGCAACCAGCAACCTTCTCGCTGAGAGACAACATCTCTACAAACTGAGCCACCGTCCCACCCCCACAAATAACTTCAGACTGATGGAGATCCTGACGAAACTGAAGGTCAAACGATCGACGAGCTCTGATTTGTGGTTGAAGACCTCACTGAGTCTGAACGTTACTCAGGTTTATGTCAACAAATGTTCTGCCATTGTTCCACAAGTCAGATAGAGGGTGGCACAGTGGCACAGTGGTTAGAGCTGTCGCCTCACAGTGAACAGATTACAGGTTCTCCTCCTGAACTTTGTGGGTGGAGTTTACATGTTCTTGTGACCACACCCCTAGTTTTAAGTCCCGCCCCTCCGTGCAATCCAATCAATACAAACATTTTTTAGATTTAAACAAAAAACACACAAAACTAAAACATGGCAGCTTCATCGTAACGTTTTGTTTCAGTTCTGAACAAAGACAGAAGATGAAGACGCTTCGTCCGTCTGTCTTTACGGCTTGAACTGAGTTGTCTGGACTGACTTTAGTCTTGCAGTTCTTCTACGTGTGGTTTCATGTTGTCTGTAGACACCGCACAGACTAAAGGAGATCCTTACGGACTTCAGGAGAGCCTGGACCCCCCCCCAACTCTCCATGAAGATGGAGAGGAAGACAGTGCACAACATCAAGTCCGGAGGTGTCCACTTTGCAAGAGACCTTCTGCAGGAGTACGATCAAGAGTGTTCTGTGTCACTGCTATGCTAGCAGCTAACTGCGTTGACAGGGACCCCCCCCCCACCCCCGCCCTGCCTGTTTATCCCTCTCCCATCCAAGAACTCGAACCACCAGACTGTGGACCTGCTTCTTTCAGAGACCTGTTGGTTCCGTTGCACCCCCATGAGGACACCCCAGCTAAACATCTGTCTACAATTATTTTTATCTGAATTCTAGGAGTTCGTATTTAATCACGACAGTTTCCTTTTTGCTGAAGCAGCCAGCAGTTCTGCAGCCGTGCACAGAAACCTCTGAAGTGAGAAGAAAAGGCTCGGCGCCCGTGCTGAGACCAGCTTTTTCTGTTACCTCCATCGTTCCTGCAGCGTTCAGCTCCAGAAACCAACTTTTT
>JARVGQ010000116.1:37051157-37063336 GCA_031762355.1 Hypsolebias martinsi
TTGACCCGTGTCCTGTCTCTAGTCGTCTCTTTGACCCGTGTCCTGTCTCTAGTCGTCTCTTTGACCCGTGTCCTGTCCTTGTTTAGCTGCGTGTGGTCGGACCGAGCGGAGACGACTCGTCCATCCGGCGCAGCTACCAGCTGCTGGGTCTCGTGTCCCTCGTCCAGCTGCTCGTCACCGTCTCGCTGCAGCTCAGCAGCTTCAGACGGAGACAGAGGGCCCGGCAGGAGTGGACGCTCCACAGGAAGCTCAGGTACCGGACCAGAACAGTCCACCTTCTCATCAGAACCGTCTCTTAAGGCTGCTCTGTGTGTCCTAGTCCTCAGCGCTCGGTGAGCTCGAACCCCCGCGCCGCTCGCTGCATCCTGTGTCTGGAGCCCAGGAGGAACTCCACGTGCACCCCCTGCGGACACGTCTTCTGCTGGGAGTGCATCACCGAGTGGTGCAACACCAAGGTCAGGTCCAGACCTGCAGCTCGTTTGGTTTTATTCAGCTGGTTCTGATGAACTGGACCCGGTTTTTGTCCCGACTGAAACCCTTTTTGTCTGGACGTCTGCAGGCCGAGTGTCCTCTGTGTCGGGAGAAAGTTCTGCCTCACAAACTCGTGTTTCTGAGGAACTACGCCTGAAAGAACCGATCCAGATGTGCTGGACGAATCTGAACATCTGCACACTGCAGCTCCAGCCTCCGAGGACTGATCGTCTCATAAAGAGGTTCAGGGACCAGTTCTGGATCGAATCAGTCGACTCGCGTCAGAACGTACGGAGCTCCTGAAGCGTCGCTGATTCATCTCGTGTCCAGAAGCTATAAAATAATTGACCAAAGGCACTTCATGAGTCCTGTGGTCAAAACTAGTCTTAATTATTTTTGCCACAAAATGTTAAAATTTGTTTTTAAATAAACGTGAACATCATAAAGATTTATTTGTTAATGAACTGCTTTAGCTCTGCTGTTCAGAGACAGATTCATATTAAACTTATATTTTTAGTAGAAAATTGAAAAATGACTCCCAGTTTGTCCAACACGTGATATTTACCTGCGCAGGTAAACAGCTGCAGCAACTTCGTTTATGGTAACTCTTTATCTTTATAGCACCAATTTACAACAAAAATCATCTCCAGACACTGAAAGCCCTCAAAACGAACAACGGCAGCATGTTTGTTCAGTCGGTCTCAGTTAGCTTAGCATGTAGCTATGTTTAGCTGTATTTACACTTAGCATTTAGCTATGCTAAGCATGTATGGTAACTACACTTAGCCTGTAGCTACATTTAGCATGTAGTTACATGTAACATAGTTACACTAAGCATGCAACTACGCTTAGCATAGTTACACTATGGATATAGCTGCACTAACCATGTAGCTACAATTAGCATATAATTACGCTAAGTATGTAGTTATGCTATACATATAGCTACAATTAGCATGTAGCTATGCTAAGCAGGCAGTCACACTAAGAATGGAACTATACTTAGCATGTTACTTTAGCATGTAGCTATGCTTGGTATGCAGCTATGCTAACAGGAAAGAGTGTTATTTTTCCGTCCTCTGGACTACAAACAGAAACTAATGGTTTGGTTTAACGTGGTGCAGATTGTTCTACCCTCCCTGAACGTTCTGGTCCAGTTTTCTGGTTGAAGACGAAGGTTTGAAGGTTCAGACTCTCGATGCCAAACAAAATAATACTTTAACAATGTGTCAGTATGAAGCTGCTACGTATTATTTACACATTTCAGTGTTTGTGTGCACATTCTGTCCGCCATCTTGGAAGACGACCTGCAGCGGAACGACCATCCAGTTAAATCTAGAGGTCCACTTCCTGTCCCGCCCACGTCTACTGTCTGTGACATCAGAGCAAAGATGGCGACCGAAGATGGCCAAAGCTCACAGCCGACAACGTAACGATTTGACCGCGAGCCCACCTGGATCTGTGGCGCCGATCATTTGTAATCTTTTCACATTAAAATCGTAGAATTGATCATTTCTTTCAGCAGTGAAACGAACGTCTCCACAGGTTGGTTCACTGGAAACATCAAAACAGTCAAATGTAGAATATTGTCCTACGGAAAAGGACAGAAGACCACAAAGGTCACCATTGGTTCAGGTCCAGCGGTTCACTGATGCTGGAGGAGACCAGAAAACGTTGAGATGATCCGGTTCACTCGTCGGCTGGTTGCTGCAGACGAGCGGGGGCCGCCCCGCGGACGCCGAGCAGATGCTCTTTAATGAGACAAGTTAACGACATCCTTGAGCTTTCTGGTGGACCGGACCAACTGTCGCCTCTGCGTGTTCTACCTCCGGATGATCAGCCCTTTTCCTCCGTGGAGAAAACGTCTGAGAGGCGGCAGCTGTGGACGGGTCAGAACCGATCCCTGGGCCCAGAGCTGCTTCACCAGCAGCAGGTTTTATTCCTGCCTGGACTGAGGAGGGAGACGGCGCTGAAGAGTCCTCCTGACACCCATTCCCGCCTTTGGCTGGATGAACGCACCAAAGAACCTGCAGCTGTTACCAAACTGTTAAAAACTGGCTGTGAGGGAACACTCGGATATTTGGGTGTCGAACACAAAACCAAGGCCTTTAGTCACATCTGGACACAGAACGAAGGCCTTTAGTCACATCTGGACACAAAACGAAGGCCTTTAATCACATCTGGACGGGTTTGTGAGAAACTGTCCAGTAAACTCAGGTTTCATCGTTTCATTGCAAACCTCGTCAGGAAATGACATGAAGCTGCTTCCTGTCGCGCTTCTCTGAGTCCAAGTTTGGACAAACGGTGGGAGAACAACGCCACAGTCAGGTGGGACCGACGAGAACATCACGTCTGCTTGAAGCTCCAACATTGTCCACGAGAAGAAAAATCACAACAAAAAAAAAAAAAACTGGAAAAGTCATAAACGAAGATGCTCAAAACGCCAAAATCCATCAACTTTCTTCTCTGGAGCCCAACAGGAAGCTGAGGCTTTTATTTTGTAGTAATCAAATGGCCAATCCTTTTTAATGTAAAAACTGCAGCAAAGCTCAAAAGAAACATTAAAAAAGCTGCTGCCAGTGGCTCAGCAGGGTCACCATGGTAACCACATATCTGTCTGTCACTCCCTGTCGGCACTCAACAAGCAGAATGTTGCCTCGCAGAAAGGCCCTGTACTCAAAATACAAAGCTCTCAACAACCTAGCTCCATCTCATATTACAGATCTTATTGTTCCATATTTTGCTAACAGAGCACTTTGCTCTCAGACTGCAGGTTTACTTGTGGTTCCTAGAGTTTCCAGCAGCAGAATGGGAGGAAGATCTTTCAGTTCTCAGGCTCCTCTCAGTCTGTGAGGCTGACACAATGTTTACTTTCTAGACTGGGCTTAAGACTTTACTTTTTGATGAAACCTATAGACAGGGATGATCTGGGTTTCCTTAGTCATCCCTTACTTATTGCAGGTGGACGAACTGACCGCAGTTCCTCAATCTGCTGCCGTCTTTACTTGCTCCACTCTCATGCTTGTAATTGTTATTTTATAATTACCATATGTTCTTTTCATAAAATATACACTTGGACCATATGGCTCTTTGCCACCATGTCAACTCTCATTGGTTCTGCACCACACCAGTTAATGGCCTGCCCACTGCCAGTACCCACCCCCGCTCAGCCCGGTTTATGGAACCACGTTGTTCGTGGTTCCAAGCGAATTTCTCCGAGCTGCTGATCGACCAGTGGAGCTACGTCACTGGGCGACCCACCCAGCAAAACTGGCAACTACATCTGAACATCTGAACTAATGCAGCTAAACGTTCTGCAAGCTGTCGGATCAGAACCAGCTTTTTACTCACAACTTTAACTTGTAGTTTCTGTTTAAAAATAAAGATTTGTCGTTCTTTTTGTTCACTTGAGTTAAGATTTAAATAGTTTTAGAACCTGGTAGACCCGATATGTTTTTTTTTTTTTTTTTTTTTTTACTGACGGTTATAATTACAACTTAAACACTTAAATGTACTAGATTTAATAATTTAAATAAAGAATTTAAAAAAGTCTCCTACTCTTAAAGTCTACTCTGAACGTAATTAGAGAAGTCGGCATGTTTTACTGTGTTCAGTTGTTCCTGAATCTAGTCTAAGTAAAAAGTACTGAGTTGCATGCACCTTCACCGTCATGTCTTTGGATGTCAGATCTAAAGATACGTGAAAGAAGCCCACACTGATACCTGATGGACATGTTGTTTTCAGGAAGCAGAGGAACTTCCAGGACTTTGGTGCTGCCCATCACCTTCTCCTGGCAGATGGTGGTAACGGTCTTCCCTGTCACTTTGTGGACTTGGTAGAAGGAATGAGGACGAGGGTACTGGTCATCTGAAGTGCCGATGAACAGCAGCAGACTGAGCGGCTGCTCGCTGTACCCGCTCAGCTGCAGACAGGAGAATAAATGTGGCACGTGAACATGAAACACAGTAAGTTCTTGAGCTAACAAATGTTGAAGGTGCTTCTCAAAAACAGAGAACTAGACAAAAAGATTTACTCTGACGACAGGATGTCCACCAGTTGCTGCCTTGATGGATCCTCTGCTGCCCTCCGTCTCGTAGTGCGCCCTGTGATAGGACTTGGGCTGGACCTCCACTTTGAGCTCGGTCTGGTTCCACTGGTTAGGCAGAGGCCAGTCCAGAGGAGGCGGTGACGAGGAGCTACGGTGAAGAAAACAGGCCCAGTGTGGTCATCTTCTCTACAATGTGCACAGTAACAACTTCTGGAATTCATTCATGCCTTTCTCAATCAGGCCTGTTGACGCTAATCTACAAACTTTACAAATGAAGACTAACGGTCGTCCTTCCACAGGATGGACACCATCTGGCAACCACTGCCTAACCAAAGGCTGATTAGATCTTTCAGCAGTCTCCAAACCCCACCAAAAATAGCTGCTGTGGAGAGCAAATTAAGATCTTTGAGAAATAAACTGGTCCAGTTGAAATATCTGTGAGACCAGCTAAGATCTACAAGGCCCAATTAAAAACCTCTGAGAGGCCACCTAAGATCTTTAAAGGCTCGCTGGGATTACTTGGAGACAAATTTAGATTTCTGAAAGACCAGCTGAGATCTTTAAGGGCAAGATGAGATCTTTGAGAGCCAACTGGATTCTCTGTGAAACAAACTAAAATGTCTGAGGGTCAGATGATAGCCATAACAGACCAGCTGAGATCTCCAAAAGACCAGTTTCAATCTCTGAGGGCCAGCTGAGATATCTGACGGACTAAGTGACATCTCTAAGAGACCTGCTAAGATCTCGGAGACAACCTGAGATACTTGAAAGACCAGCTGAGAGCTCTGAGCGACCAGCTAATATCTATGACAGCCCTGTTGAGATACAACGTGAGATCACGAGACACCAGTTGAGATGCAGAACAGATACCATATTTTTCGACGTATAAGTCGCAGTTTTTTTAACATAATTTTTCAGTCCTGCCACTTATGTTTTTTTATTTCCATATTCAAAACTCCATTTTTGATTGACGTTTTCAATTTAGAAAAACAGCGCGTCCTCCCACGCGCGGTCGCTTCACTCAGCTGGTGCAGGCAGAGAAACGCTGGAGAGCTAATGGCTGTGATGGATGGATGGATTGGATGGACTGTGCTGCGCCGCCCAGGTGAAATGAAGCCGTTTTAACCATTAAATAAATGCATAATAAACATGACGGGTCAGCGGTGACGCATAATAAATGCGACTTATACGCCAAAGTGACTTATATTTGTTTTTTTCCTCTTCATGATGCTTTTTTTGGGATGGACTGATGCGACCTATACTCCAGAAAACATGGTAATTTCTGAGGGCCAGGTTCGATTACTTACAGACCAGCTGAGATCTTCGAGAATCCAACTGAGCTCACGCTGCTAAAACAGCACTACTTGAAATTAGGGGTGCACGCCTGACCAGTCGACACTGATTTTGTTGTACAAGCGACACTGTCAGGTGTTATGAGGTCACAATGCACCTTCAGTTTTCTAATCTTATTTTATTGAAAAACATACCTTTGAACAGCAATACAGACTTGTTTTAACTGGCCATGAGGTAGTGTTCTGAAATATAAATTGTTGTTAAAACTACAATAAATAAATAAATAAATCAGTAAAATCGGTTTCTCATGTATCAGCCGATCTCCCAAAATTAAGGAAATGGGGGCCAATAAATCGGTGCACCCCTACTTGAAATGAGCCAAATGTTCCTAAATGTGACCAGATTTTCTTGCTGTGAGGAAATAAATGTGTCAGTGGGGTCAGAAAAGTTGCTTGCTAGAATTCTTAAAACCAGCAAATGAATGTAACTGCTGTGTGCCGTCAAACTAAACTGTCCAAAAGAAAACTGCACTTCTTACAAGATTGCTTTCCTTAAGAAATATTTTCTTACAGCGAGCGTTACGCCCCCTCGATTAAGCTGCTTTTAAGATTTTTTATGTTTGATTTTAAAAAATGTGACATAACAAGGAAGCTGAGAAGACAGAGTCCAACTTATGGCTCTCATGTACCTGGACTGTACGGCCCGGCCTGGACTACAGTTTTATTTCTGGGGTTCCATTTGGACCAGTCTAGCTGCAGATTCAGACTGGTGGCCAATGACTGCTTTGCTGGATACTTGCTTCTGGCCGGTTGTGATGGAGAGCTCCTAGTTTTCTTTAGAAAAGACGGCAACACAAA
Source organism: Hypsolebias martinsi (assembly GCA_031762355.1). Lineage (NCBI taxonomy): Eukaryota > Metazoa > Chordata > Actinopteri > Cyprinodontiformes > Rivulidae > Hypsolebias > Hypsolebias martinsi. The sequence goes on from JARVGQ010000116.1 coordinate 37,057,824, forward strand.
ACAAAAGGTGCCGTTATTGCTGAGCTGAGATCCGAGTGGTCCTGCTGTGACGATCCCGCCCACGTCGAGGCGGCGCTCTGATGAACTGCACCGGAATCGGAGCGGCTGCATGTTGGAGCAGCTCTGCTACTTTCATTCTGAGATTTTGCTTCGAGAGATTTTAATTCCTCTTTTTCTGGATGTAAGTCACCTTTTCTGGACGATTGTTTCCTCTGGTATGAGATGCTTTGCAGCTGGAAGGATTTTTACCAAAACCTTTTTAGTTTTGGACATTTGTTATAATGCGTAACCATAACAACAAGGTGCTTTTTTTTTACAACTGGGAGCAGCTGATTAACATCTCAAATGCTCAAATAGTACCTCAACTATAGCCCCAAATCTCAAATGAGTTGAAAAGGAGGCGCTGTGTATGCATTCCCATCTCCCTACCAGCTGTGCTACCACTGAGATCCTGGACCTGGCAGGAAACGTGGCTTGTGACAGCAGAAGGACCAGGATTGTCCTCATCACCTGCAGCGGGTTGTCTGCAGTGACGAGGAGCTCGACAGGCTGCTGTGGGGAGTGGCCATCATTCTGAGAGGAGTTCAGCCCAGAATTTGGGCGGTCCTGCAGCCCCGGGGAATCAGGAGGCCAGCCGAGTCTGGGTGGACGGATCGGATTGCATCTGCAGACCTGCTGTGACTTTTTAAAGAGATCCTTCCTGCCCAATCTTCAGCATCCATAACATCTCTTAATGAAACGAGGATAACAAGTTACAACAACATTTTCCTTTGGGATTAATAAAGTATCTTTGAATTGAATTGAAAACAAACAAAAGCTGAGCCGACCGAGGCCGGTCCAGGCTTCACGATGCACAAGAGGCTATTGATCTCTGCAAGATGGGCTGAGATCTCTGAGGACAAGATGAGAGGTCAGATGGTGGTTGAGAATGACGGGGCTAAGATGCTGTAGGACCTCCAGATCCAGACAGGTGATGGTCAAACAAGCGGACATTGTGGTGGTCGACGAGCTTCAGAAGAAGGCATTGGTGATAGATGCAGATTTTTCTCTAACGTTTAGTTATTATTAGTTCCTCACAGACATAAACATATTTGGATCAGTTAGTAGATTAAAAATAAATTAAAAAAAATCATGAAGTGAATTTATTTTTAAAGTCAGTGTCTTGCGTGAAGACTGTCTAATAAAACCAACTATGATACAGGGCAGCCAGTGTCCCCATTAAAGGATGCAGGAAGTTATGATCCTGTTCCTTCAGGATTCAAACAAAAAAAAAAAACACAACTTTATTTTTATAAAGCTTCCAGAGAATCAGAATATAAATTATTAATAACAATGCCAACCTGAACAGTGGCGGGTTTTCAGGTTTGGGTTTGTTCCAGCTGAAATTGAATGGGACTGGAAGGAAGAGCTCAGCTATGCCACCATGTTCTTGTTTTTCCTCTCCACGAGAATCCAGGAAGGATTTCAGGTCAGGGTCACCAGCCAAGAGGCCAAGATGACTTCCTGATGTTCGTCTGGTTTTTGAAGGGACGTCAAGCTCCTGGTAACCAGAAATATAGGCTCCAGAGGTACTGGCAGGGCTCCCCACCCTGTTGTCATCGGCCACACTGCCCCGTGGAGACATGCCTGGAGTGGGGCTGGCTGAGTGGAGAGGAGAAGGTGAGCGAGCACGAAGGTCAGCACCGGAGTGGCTTCTCTTTCCACATGGGGAGGTTGGTCTGGAGGAAGGTCTGACAAAAGAAAGAGCTGGATTTAATTTAACTAATGAGCAACACTTCATCACTTCAGTGAAATAAATACATGTTTTTGGTGGTTGAACAAGATTTTGTTTCAAACAGGAAGTCCAGCAGTGGAACCAGCAGAAAATAAAATGTGTTTTCTAATGAACGCCACTAATGGAACATTTTTCTTTTCTACTTGTTTCCAACCAGTTTTCTGAAAACCAACCAGTTGTGTTGCTGGAGCTGCCTGTTTTATTTCACCATGGACAAATCATCACCTGGCTGCTGCTGGACTATTGTCTGAACGCTCAAGAAGCTTTCACACTATTGAGATCCATTTTTCAGCATCTTTCTCGTCCCGCAGTTTTCAGCTACTTCAACAAATCATGAATCAAAACGTTCGGCTCTTTCAGGACAATTCTGCTGTGACTTTTGGTTCTGGTGCAACTTTAGCTTTTTTGAAACATTTAGTCTTTTCTGCCATTTTTTTCCTCATAGAAAATGAATTGAGCTCATTTTCCATCTTTCAGATCTTTAGATGTGTTTCAACCTTTTACTGCTACAGTACTTTCACATTTTGGTCTGCTTCAGCTTTTTTCAGCTTCATTCTACAAATTTAAACTATTTTTCAGCTAATTTCAGCTGCTTTGTGCTCCTTTCAGCTTCTTTGTTAACTACAACTTTTATGTGCTTCTTCTAACTCATTTCTGATCATTTTAGCTTGTTATGCTACTTTCAGCTTATTTCTACAAGTTTCAGCTTTTTTCCTACTATTTCAGCAACTAACCAACAAAGTTCATGCTCAGTCATCCAGGTACCAAGTCCAATAATTCTCAGTCGGGTCATCTGGACAGTTTCTTTTTAGCAAGATACAAGATTGGGGGGGGGGGGGGGGTCCTGTCCCTCGTCGCCTCCTCCCAGGCAGGCCGAAACAGCCAAAGTGGTTCAAGGCAACAAAGTTCATGCTCAATCATCCAGGTACTATTTAGCTGTTTTTATGCTAATTTGAACTTCTTCAGCTATTCCACTTTTCTTTAGCTTTTTCAGCTCTTTCTGCTTCCTTCTGGTTGTTTAAGTTTCTTTCTTCCTTTTTAGTTAATTTTCAGATTTTTTTAAACTAATTTCAGTTGTTTTTGTTAAATTCCTAATTTTTGTGCTCAGTTCTGCTTATTTAAACCTAGTTCTGCAAATATGTGTTCGTTCTGCTTTCTGGATTATTGAGCATGCATCAGGGTCTTTCTGCTTTCTTCTGCTAATTTAAGCTAGTTCTTCCATTTCAGCATATTTTTAGCTAATTTCAGCTGTTTTTCAGTAATTTCTTCTGCAATTAGCATCCACACTGCATTTGTGCATGAAATGTGATTCCTCTAGTTTTGTTTGCTTTTTGTTTGGGTGGAATGTGAAACTCCTGGATCACTTGTGCACCATCACAGTGATTTTGGAGGAAACTGTTCATCTCACAGATAACGAGCACGTCTGACAAACTTTGAGTTCTGCTTTCTGCAATAAGTTTGTTTTTGCATTCTGCTAAATAAGGAGAATGATTTGCTGATTTGTTTGTTCCGCAACAGAGAAAATTTGAACATTACAGAGATAAAATGCTCAGCGTGATTACAATCTCTTAGTGTGCAGAGCAACTTCAAAGTCAACACTTCTACGTTTCAAAAAGGAGTTTGTTTAAACATTTGGTTGGAAGTGGCTTCAAAAATTGTCAAAAGCATGACTTCAGTTCAAAACAGCCAACTTGATGTTGGAAGACTATGAGGCAGAAGACATGAAGTCGTCTATTGTGAGCTTAATAGGCGTACTAACCTTCAATTTTGTATATGAAAGAAAAGAAACGGAAATGGTTGCTTAAACATTTGTACCGGTAATGGGTGGTGCTTAATTATTTTGTGACACCCACAAACTTTGTGCATGTGCATACATTAAGCTTTGGTCCAAGCCTATTTTTGGGTGTTTTGGTGCAGACTGTAGGGAATCTGTTGAAGCTATACGTACATTATGAGGTCGAAGTTTGCCCTGCCTTCAAGACCATGCCCTTTGGTAAAAAGTCCCTTTAAAAAATTTAAGTAATGTCAACTTCTGTAATCAAACAAAAGTTGAAGATGGACATAAGTGAACCATGTGATTTTAGATTTTATGGTGGAAATGCAAGTTCTGAAGTCAAGCCACGCCCACACCATATGACCAAAACTCAAGCTTTTGATAACCTTTAATCTCCCATTTGTAACGAAACACTGACCAAGTTTGAAGCGGACACTCCCAATGCTTTAGGAGAGGTTATTTCAACTACGACATGAGTAAAACCCTAAAACGGCCACTTGGATTCATAACGGAAGACTTAATGTTGGATTTAGGTCGTACCTCCAAGAGACTTTTTGTGTGCCTTAGTCGGATCTACATGTGTAACAATTGTCAGACCTCTAAGTGAAAGTAGGTCTTAGAGGTGCCGAATTGGTGGTGCTTATGAGCCACTTAGCCACGCCTCTTTTTGAGACTCTCAAAATTTTCACTTACTTACAGGGTGTTCCCAAAATTTCCAGTTTTTTAATACGGTAAAGCCTCCAAAAAGGCTAATGAGAAGGAAAAGGAAGAGAAGCAGACAGAGGAAGAAGTAGGACGAGAAGAAGGAGAAGCAGAGGAAGGAAAAGATAGTTCTCAGATCACAAAAAGTAAATCAAGCCGACTCACCTGGACGTGGGCCTGTGGTTGAGCAAGGTATCCTCTGTAATACTGGTGCGAGGGGAGTGGCTTGGTGACTGCCGAGGCGACTGATGCGGTGACAACGCTGGGCTGAAAGGTAAAGGATGCTGGTACTTCTGCTGCCATAGCTCCACCCCAAACGTGCCACCTCCACATCCTGGTGAGCCCAGATCAAGGAGGGCAGCGTCATGCAGCTCTTCGTCTACATTATCGTTAATATGGGAGAAAGACTCACAAGAGGAGAGGTCCGACACCCAGCTCCTGGACGACAAGCTGCTGCAGGGACTTGGGCTGAGCGTTGCTTCCCGATAACAGGCGTCCAGAGGAAGGTAGAGGTGATTTCTGTGCCACGGTGGTTCAACGTACCCCCCCTCTGCACCACCAGCTGCCAAAACCTCCAGGTTACTACCTGCCTCCACATGAATGTTGTGACTTATGGAGGTAATCTCAATGCTTGGGCAGTCAAAGGATCTGGGGTTCTCCTGGGGTCCACAGTAATGCCCCTGAGATCGAAAGCCGGCATACTCGTAATCATCTGGGACATGTAAACATGGTGGGGGGCTCTGCAGCTCCTGGTTCAAGAGCTGCTCCAGGAAATCCTGCGTGGATGGGTTCTTTATATCTAAATCCGAAACTGTAGGATGACAGAAAAATACAAAATAAATAGACAGTAACGTGTAGCTATATATTAAAGCCTGACCGATATATCGGTATGGCCAATATGGGTGTTTTGAGGACATATCGGTGATAATTGTCCCATTAAGTGCCGATATAAACACTTACAATTTTCACCCCTTAAATGCTGGGAACAAGCCGTGTCCTTACTTGCAATTTACGTCTTTGTACAATGTATCCAGCAGGGGGCGCAACTAGACTACTTTCAAGTCGAGCAATGTTACACACTTGACACAACACAGTCGAGAGAAGAGGGAGCAACTGAACACAGTGTAGAGTATTACGTTGAACATCCATCCATCCATCCATCCATTTTCTTTACCCGCTTCTTCCATTTAGGGTCACGGGGGTCGCTGGTGCCCATGTCCAGCAATCACAGTGCGAGGGGCGGGGTACACCCTGGACAGGTCG
>JARVGQ010000116.1:37101524-37111876 GCA_031762355.1 Hypsolebias martinsi
ATGGTTTGGACATGTCCAGAGGAGGGACAGTGTGTATATTGGTAGAAGGATGTTAGAAATGCAGCTGCCAGGAAAAAAGATGAAGAGGAAGGCCAAAAAGAAGATATATGAATGTAGTTAGAAAGGCCATGGAGATAGTTGGAGTGAGGACAGAGGATACAAAGGACAGAGTGAGATGGGGGAGGATGACTCACTGTGGCGACCCCTGTAGAGGGAAAAGCCAACTGAACAAGAAGAAGGAAACAGTCAAGAAAGTAGATTAAAAGTAACAAAAACATATTCAACAAAGGTTATTTGAACCAGAACCAATCTCCTTGACAGGGGCTGGACCTTATTCCACTCTGGAAGTTTCCATGGTGAGAGGTGCAGAGCTTATGTGGGTCTACTCTTAGTCCCCCGACTTAGTGCCTATGTGTTGGAGTTTTCCTTGGTAGATGTTAGGGTGGCTTCACTGCACCTTCAGGTAGTGGGATGAGTTTTAACTGTTTATGTCTACACACCAAATGGCATTTCAGAGCATCAAGCCTTCTTGGAGTTCTTGGTGGGGGTGCTGTTAGCTGCTCCAGCTGGGGACTCCTTCATTCTGCTGAGGGACTGCAATGCCCACATGGGTAATGACAGTGTTACCTCGAGGTGCATGATTAGGAGGAACAGTCTCTCTCATCAGAACTTGAGTGGTATTATGTTGTCGGACTTCTGTGCTAGTCATATTGTGTCCATCACAAGCACCATGTTTGAACACAAGGTTTTCCTTAATTGCACTTGGCACCAGGATGCCCTAGGACATAGATTGATGATTGACTTTGTAGTCATGTCATCTGATTTGTGGCCATTTGTTTTGGACACTCAGGTGAAGAGAGGAGCTGAACTATCAAATGATCACCAGTTGGTAGTGAGTGTGATCAGATGGTGGCAGAAGCTACCGAACAGACACGGTAGGCCCAAATTTGTAATGAGGCTTTGCTTGGAATGCCTGGCAGAAGAACCCATCAGGAAGATCATCAATTCACATTTCCAGGAGCTTTAACCACATCCCAGCTGAGGCGGGGGACACTGAGTTTGAGTAGGCTTTGTTCCGCTCCTCAGTTGTTGAAGTAGCTGCCTTAATTTGTGGCCACAATGTTGTCGGTGCTTCTTGCTGTGACCATCCTCAAACTTGATGGTGGACACCTGGGGGTTAGTGAGGCTTTCAAGCTCATGATAAGTCCTATCAGGCTTTGTTGGTTGGTGGAACTTGGCAGCAGCTGAGGAGTACCGGAGGGTCAAATGATCTGCAGCTTTGGCTGTTGCTGAAGCAAAAGCTCAGATGTGGGAGGAGTTTGGTGAGGTCTTAGATAGAGACTCTTGGTTGTCTCCAAGGAGATTCTGGCAAACCATCAGGCAGCTGAGGAGGGGAAAGCATCTCTTTACTAAGACTGTGTTCATTGAATGTGGGGTGCTATTGACCTCAACCAGTGATGTCACCGGGAAGTGGAAGTAATACTTGTTGGACCTTCTTACTCCCACTGTCATGTTTTTACTGGCGGAAACTGTGTCAGGGGCTTCGGGGTTTGGCTGTCCATAACCAAGGCTGAGGTTACCAAGGAAGTTAAAATCTTTTGTGGTGGCAGTGATCTGGGGGTGGATGAAATTCACTCTAATGGCCTTAATGCTCTGGATGTTGTGGGGCTGTCTTGGTTGACACACCTTTGCAAGGTCACATGGACATTGGGAGCAGTGCCACTGGACTGGCAGACTGGGGTGGTTGTTCCCCTATTCAAAAAGGGGGACCGGAGGGTATGCTCCAATTATAGGGACATAATTCTCATTAGCCTCCCAGGTAAGTTCTTTTCAGGAGTACTGGAGAAGCTAGCACAAATGTTGGTCGAGCCTCAGATCCAGGAGGAACAATGCGCATTCTGTCCTGGCTGTGGAACACTGGACCAACTCTTTACCCTCACTAGGGTCCTCGAAGGGTCATGGGAGTTTGTCTATCCAATCTAAATGTGTTTTGTGGACTGGAGAAGACACTCAACCATGTTCCTCGAGGTACACTGTGAGGGGTGCACCGTGAGTATGGGATTGGGGGCCCATTGCTACGGGCTGTTTGGTCGCTGTGCAAGTGGTCCGAGAGTTTAGTTCATATTGCTGGTAGTAAGTTGAACCACTTCAGGGTGGGAGTTGGACACCAACAGGGCTGCCCCTTGTCACCAATTATGTTCATTACTTTTTATGGACAGAATTTCTTGGTGTAGCTGCTGGGTGGAGGCTTTCCACTTCGGTGGCCTCATGCTTCCATCTCTGCTCCTTTCAGATTATGTTGGGTTTTTTTTTGGGGGGGGGTGGGGGGGTGGCGATATTATGCTGTGATCCTCAGCTCTCACTGGAGCAGTTCACAGCCGATTGTGAAGCGGCTGGGATGAGAATCAGCACCTCCAAATCTGAGGCCATGGCCCTGAACTGGAAAAGGGTGGATTACTCGCTTCAGGTCGAGGGTGAGGTTCTGCCTCAAGTGGAGGAGTTCAAGTATCTCAGGGTATTGTTCACGACTGAGGGAGGAATGGAGCATGAGATTGACAGACGTATTGGTGCAGCGTCTGCGGTCAGCGTATTGCGGACTCTGTTCTGGTCCATTCGGTGAAGAGGAAGCTGAGCTGCAAGACAAAGCTCTCTGTTTACCGGTCTGTTATCAGGGAGAGACTGAGTAGAACCACTGCTCCTCCACATCGAGAGGAGCCAGTTGAGGTGGTTTGGACATCTGGTAAGGATGTTTCCTGGGTGTCTCCCTAGGGAGGTGCTTCTGGCATGTCCGACTGGGAGGAGACCCCGGGGAAGAACCAGGATGCACTGTAGAGACTGTTTCTTGGTTGTCCTGGGGATGCCTTGGAGTCCCCCCCAAAAAGCTGGAAGAGGTGGCTGAGGAAAGAGATGTTTGGACATCCCTGATCAAACTGCTGCCCCTGAGACCTGACTTCAGAATAAGCGTAAGATGAATGAATGGATGGAAAGGTGTTTGAAAATAAATATCTATATACAAACTTAAAAGTTTTTAGTGCCAAAATGCCTAAATGGAGCTTACTTATATAGCGCTTTCCAGCCCCTTATGAGGGTCCCAAAGCGCTTCACAGTACCAGCCATCCACCCATTCACACACACATTCATACACCTGTAGCGGTAGACTGCCATGCAAGGCGCCAGCCAGTCCAACCGGGAGCAACTCGGGGTTAAGTGTCTTGCCCAAGGACACAACGAGGTATGCAGTGACCGGGGATCATATAAATTAGTTTATCTCAAATGTACTATATGTATGGAAAATAGTGTTTAGTAATTTATGTTATATTATTCATAGATGATTTTTGTTTGAACTGACTGAGTTAAATTTTGTTTTAAAGAAGGGGCAGATTTGATAAGATTTTTTTCTGCTGCTACCTTTCATTTTATGTATTGTTTACTTTTATCATGTGGTTTTGTAAATTGTTTTTTGTGTTTTAAATCTGAAATGAATAAATAAATAAATAAATTCACAAATTTGACTGGTGGAGTCTAATTTGTATTTAATCCATTTGAAATCACTGAGTTTGTATTTTGTAATTTGAGTTTTAAACCACATGTTACCTCACCCAGACCTTATTGACCAGGTTATAAACAAAGACGAGTTTACAGCTGTTCATACGTTTGACCAGCTGAAGATCTGGGTTGGATCAAAACATCAACTCAGTGTCACAACGTTCTGGATTTCAGGCTGACTCATTGTGCAGAGTGAGTCAGCCTGAAATCCAAACCTGACTGAAGACGTCTTGACAGTTGCGTAACCTCAAACGTGGTTAAATAAATCAGCTGGCAGATACTCAGACTGGAGGAAACCTCCCTGCTACTGTAATTTACAATGACTTGTTCAGCGTTAAGTAGTGACCTGCTGAACGAGACTAGTACACGTGGCACATTTCTGCCTGACAGAAGTTCAACGATAAACCTTTAAAGACCACCTAGAAACAAACTTATATCCTCTATTTAAAAAAAAAAACTGTGAAAACATTCAAAGCCTTGATGAAAAAACAACAGTAACGTCAGGAAACCTTGCCTGGAAAAGGGAAACCGGGTAACCTCCCCGGAGCCAGGTTCGGGGTTGGTGGTGGCCGAGCCTTGGCTCCTGGGGCTCAGATGGGCCAATCCCGAAAACATAAAGGAAGCTACCTCCACATGGACCCACCACCTGTGGTGAGGTCTGTCAAGGTTGGGTGCTGTGTATGTCGGGCGGCAGGCGAGTGTGGGTTCCTGGCCATTTGGATTCCTGGTGGCATAGACTAGCTCTAGGGACATAGAACGCCACTTCACTGGTGGGTAAGAAGCCAGAGCTTGTGTGTGAGGTTGAGCGGTACCAACCAGTTAGACTCACCTCTATGCACAGCCTGGTCTCTGTAACTCAACTCCTAGAGAGGGGCGGGACACTCTCCTACTCTGGAGTTCCACAGGAAGAGAGATGGTGGTCAGGTGTGGGGATACTCACAAGCCCTCGGCCTTTTTTCCCAATGAACGAAAGGATTGCCTCTGGAGGGAAGGTTCTGACTATTGTTTGTACATATGCACCAAACATCAGCTCAGATTATCTAGAGTCTCTGAATGGTGTCCTGGAAGGGGTGCCATCTTCCTTTCTGCTACTCGGTGACTTCAATGCCCATGTGGGCAATGATGGAGTTATCTGGAAGGGGGTGTTAGGGAGGAACAACGGTCTCCCTGAGCTGAACCTGTGTTCGTTTATTGGACTTTTGCTAGGCATGGGCTGTCCATAACGAACACCATGTTTGAGCAGAGGGTGGTTCATAAGTGTTCCTGGTACCAGGCCACCTTAGGTCTGAGGTTGATGAGTGATTTTGTAATTGTGTCATTGGACCTGTGGCCCTATGTCTTGGACACTCAGGTGAAGAGAGGGGAAGAGCTGTCAACTGATCACCACCAGGTGGTGAGTTGGATCCGGTGGCCGGGGAGGCTGTAGGACAGCTCTGGTAAACCCAAACGTATAGCGAGGGTGAACTGGGAATGTCTGGTTGAGCCCCCAGTCCACTGAATCTTCAACTCACACCTCCGGGTGAGTTTTTAACATGTCCCAGTGGCGCATGGGGACATGGAATCCAAATGGGCCATGTGCAGGGCCTCTATTGCAGATGCAGCTTCCAGAACCTGTGGCCTGAAGGTCACTGGTGCATGTGGGGGGGGGGGGGGGGCAACCAAATAACCCGCTGGTCGAGACCAGCAGTGATGGCGGCCATCAAGCTGAAGAAGGAGGCCTTCGGGACTTGGATGTTCCAGAGGACTGAGGCAGCTGACAGACAGGTACAGGGTGGCCAGAAGGACTGCAGTTTGGTGGATGCAGAAGCAAAAACTCGAGCATGGGAGGAATTTGGGGAGAAGGACTTTCAGTCTGCCTCGAAGAAGTTCTATCAAATGGTTTGGCGACTCAGAAAAGGAAAGAAGACCCTGTCCCAGGCTGTGCTTGTTTGGACAGGGTACTGACCTGAACTAAATATATTGTTGAGCGGTGGAAGGAGCATTTCAAAGATCTCCTTAATCCACCCAAGAAGTATACCTTTGAGGAGGCAGTCTACGAGTCCATTCCTATGGCAGAGGTCAGTGAGGAAGTCAACAAGCTCCTCGGTGGCAGGGCGTCAGGGGTGGACGAGATTCGTCCCGAGATGCTGAAGGGCCTGGATGTTGTGGGGCGGTCATGGTTGACATGTCTCCTGTGTTGCATGGAGAACTGGGACAACGCCAGTGGAGTGGAAGACTGAGGGGGTGGTTCTGATTAATCACATTCAAACACCGATGGGACACAACGGAGGTGATGAGGGGTTCAGTGTCTTGCCCAGGGATACTTCAGCATGTGACTGCTGGTGGAATCGAACCCCCAACTCTCCCATTGGAGGACACGGCTCTAACCACTCAATCACGGCTGCCCAAAAAGACGATGGTGAGCCACAGCGCACCACGAAACATGACATCTGACTTCCCCCTCAACCAGCACAACTAAACGTCTGATACCAGCACACAGCCCTGAAGGCGTTTACAGCTCGGGTTTGTACCAAAGCTTTGGAATCGGTGCACAGATACAAAGCTGAGTAGCTGAAGACCTGGTTAAACTAAAATAAAGAAACATTTTCAGTAAAAATATTGTTTTTGTAATGTGCTAAAACATGTTAAAACAACTGCCTCAGCTGTTGCAGTGCAGCGGCTACAGTTTAGTCTTTTCTCTGAATTGTTCAGTTTGTGTGTGTGATCACCGAGCGTGCACGTGCTGAGTGTGTGTGATCGCTGAGCGTGCACATGCTGAAACTCTTCCCTTTTAAGGAGCTGTTTAAAGCCTTTGACTAGACTTTTAAAGGCACAACGGATCATTTACGAGTGCTAGGACAGAAAAAGGAGGTGCAAAAACTGGAAATAACTTACGAGCAACATAAATCAGACGGACTTTAGTGTTTTTTACTAACAAACTAAAACACAGTTTTCAGCTATGAGGTAGAAAATATCAGGAGATACAGTATTTAGAAGGGCTCAAATTAAGCAGCTGTCATGAAATAGTTTTCTTCTCTAAAGCTTAAATGTGATTTGGGATCGACTTGGTGATAATCTTATACGCTCGTCGACAAACAGCAATCTATAGTGATGGATGAGGCAAGCAAAGACACTGTATACACTTTGACCTTGATTTGTGACCTTGATCTTGGAGCTTGAGCAGATCAGAAGTTGTGGCCCAGACACGGACACTTTACCATAATGCACTCGCCTTTGACGGGCGAATTAAAAAAAGTTAAATCTGCTGCCAGTGGCTCATTAGGGTCGCCATGGTAACCACACACCTGCGTCTGTCACTCCCTGACCGAAGGCAGGTCGAGAGCGAGAGAGAGGTTGTCTGATATATTAAAAAATATATAGCACAGGAATTCCATCCAAGAGTTTAAATAAAAAATAAATTAATTAATAAATACAATTAAATTAATTTGCCAGTCTGACAGATTTCTCCCCTAAAATTATTATTTACGGCTCAGTATAAATACTGACTGGGGGGTGGAGGTGTTTCTGGTATCTCCCCCGGCTGCAGTGAACTGGTCACATGTTTAATAATTTATTACGTCATCACCTTCATGAAGGGGCGGGTGGTTCTGTTAGGGTAGCGGAGCGTCCTCCTTGGATTGCTGCAGGTGAGCTTTCACCTGCAGTTTGTCTCTGCTGTGTGTGTGTGTGTGGGGGGGGGGGCATCGTGGACCTGGCAACCCAATTTTTGAAAGGAACCTTTCTTACACCTTGATGCAGCCACACACCGACAAGGAAGTCGATACATCATTTATTTTCCAAGTACTGTATTTTCTGCCGTACATGTCGCATCAGTCCAGATGTGTCTAATAAAGTGGAAAAAACAGAAATATGTTGCTTCGCCGTGTATGTCGCATCTATTACGTGTCACCGCTGACAACCCAGAAATGTGGGCCGGTGTTGTGCCAAAAATCAACTGGCTGCCAAATGGTGGCCGCAGGAGCGTGCACAGGAACAAGAATTTAACAAGATTAACACTTAAAAACATGTTGTTTGCTCCACATTACAGTAAAGGTGTGTCTCAGTTGAACTTTTACTTAATAAATGCACTTTAATGGTCAAATCAGCTGCATTTCACCTGGGTGGCGCAATGAAATGAAGCCGATTTGACGTTTGCTCCAGGTGAGCTGGATGAAGGTGGCAGACTATGGCAATCTGATTGTCATTATTAGCCACGTTTCCCTATTACATGACACAACGGCATGCCATACTGCTCGAGTGCCATGTAGTGGCTGAAAATGGTGGTGTTCAATATTTTCAGTCAGAATGAATGAAAACAGTCATATCTCAGCCAAACATCGTTTTATAAATATGGAAAAAAATCCATAAATAAGTCACTTCAGAGTATAAGTCACAGGACATGCAAATTATGCAAAAAAAAACATGACTTGTAGGACGAAAAAGACGGTAATTCTTTTTTCCAATTGTCCCTTTTCACTCTGCAACAGTGGACCAACCAAAAAAAAAAAAAGTTAATGTTGAGGTTTTTAAAGGTCTGGATCTACAGCGAGAATGACAATAAAGAAACCTTAACAATTTAGAAATCCTTCCACACAAAAATTAGAAAACATTAATCCTTTCTCCAAAATTTTGTTCATGTGTTTTGAGAGTTTCAAGAAGACAAAATACTAACGCTCTTTCTTTTTTTATGTTAATATGATTTTTGTGGTCTGTGACTCCTTTCATTGGCTCACTGGTGATAAAGTCTGGACCCGCTGCCCTGTCCGAGCTTTGAGAGTCCCACCAGGTGAAAGAAGACGTTTTGATGTAGAAACTGTCCCAGACGCAGAATGCTTTGGGTCTAAGAGTTTATTTGTGCAAAATTTAACAAGTTGAACAACAGGTAGAGTAAAGTGTCGTCTAAAGTCCAACTTTCTGTGGCCTGTTCAAACTCTGAATGATGTTTCTGAAGTTTGAGGACGGCGCTCATCACTCGCTTCAACTGAATGAGGTTTGCTGCTCATTTTGTTTACACCATAAACTTTCTCTTGTTTTTGTGGGAGATCTGCTGTGATCTACTGTAACGGTCGCAGCCCCGTCCCAATGAGCACGTTGTGTTTTAAAGTCTCCAACATTTATTCAGTTTTGTTTTTCAGCTTTTACTTCCTGTGTTGTGACAGAAAAACCAGTTGACTTTTTATTTTTTTAAGTCGCTGCGGTGAAATGAAAACCACCTGTTTCCTTAGCAACCAACCATCCAGGTCTCATGACCCAACGTGACACTCACTGTCTCTTCTGCCTTTGCGGATGGAGGGCAACATGGAGCTGAGCCTCTTGAAGACCCCTTTATGTTCATCATCTTCGTCTGGCGGGGCAACACCTGCCAGAACAAAGAAATCAATTACTTTCAGGGATGGAACCACAAAGTCGCGTCCGCTCACTTCCTCTGCACGCCGTGTGCAGGAATGAATCTAAGCGACGTGGAGGAGGAAACTGCAGCTCCTCTCTTCATTGGAAGGTGCAGAAGATCTCTGCAAACACAACCGCAAACCTCCACAAACACACGCCGACTCCCTTTGAGACAGAACCAGTGCGAACAGATTTTAAAACTAAAATCATCAGCACATCTCCATAAAACTCTTTGTACAGCATAAAGAAAGGTCAACTGGAAAAAAAAAAAAAAAACTAAAGTGAAATGTATTTAAAGACAAATAGATTTTGTGTTTGTGGCACAACAATACGTGCACACACCAAAATGTCTGATTTAAATGAGAAAACGTTTGTTTTAAATCAGCTAAAGGAAAAAGTTCTGGGAAAGAAGCAGTGGAGAGCAACAGGACGTCCAAGTACGGCAAGCCAAACAGGCCATTAATTGTCCTTAGTATGGTAAGCAACAAGGCACATTATCGACCCAGGTCATTTTTATCTGTGGTACCAAATCACAGATAACAGGACCAAAGCAAATGCCCCGAGTCCTTGAAGTCCTGCACCTTTGTGACCTCTGCTCCTTGAAGCCTCACTGCTCCACCTCCTCCCTCATGGACTCTGTCTTCCTGCGACTGACTTTCATTCCTCTTCTTTCAACTGCATACCTCCACCTCTCCAAGTTCTCTTCCACCTGTTCTCACCACAGACCACATTATCTGCATCTACTCCTTCCTCCACTCTTCCTCAGTCTTTTGGATGAAAGGTGAAACGTTTCGACAAAAAATAATCCGTCCAGAGGACCTGAATTAACTTTGTTGGATTATTGAGCATGAATCTGGATATTCAACAGAATACTTTTGTCTTTTTAATGCAAGCGTTTCCATTTCAGTTTATTCACAAGTTGCAATAATGTACAGAAGCTTTAGTTGTTGAGGTTAATGAAAGACTTGAGGACTGTTTTTCTCACATCGTCACCTGTTTACCTGCAGGATTTATCAGTGTTCAGTAAAATAACTCTTTACTTTAAACCCCTACAAAAATATTCTTATTCTTCTTCTTCTTATCATCAGCATGTTTAGTGGAGTAGATGCTTTTTTACTCACCGTGGTTCCCAAAGGCATCCGGGATGACGAGGTGGTCTTTGGGCGGCTCACCTGCACAACACAAACAATATTCAACATTTATGAACTGCTTCCACTTACATTTCACATTTAAATCAAATTAAACTTTAATATGAGGCTGAGAAGAGCTGCGAGCTGCTCCAGATGTGCAGGTAGCTCATACAATAACCGGTCACATCCTTTAGCAGGACTTTAACAGCGAGGTCTGTCTTCATGGAGCTGGTCTCGGATCCAATCTGACCCGGATCAGGCTTGTTTGGAGAACTTTGTTTCCATGGCAGGTTTCTAAATGAATAGAGG
>JARVGQ010000116.1:37111897-37137228 GCA_031762355.1 Hypsolebias martinsi
CTCATCAAACTCAGTCATGAGTCATGACCCCCCCCCCCCCACACACACACACACACACCTCAACAAACAAGCTGAACCAGAAGTAAGCAGCCGATGATCTGCTCTGAGATGGAGAGCTCTGCGTGGCTCGACTTGCTCGATCCTCATAATCATAGTCTCATCATGATGCAGTCCTGTGCAAAAGTCCTCATCCGCCCAGCGTTCACACGATTGTTTTCCTGTTTGTTCTGCACGTGTTTAAACTCCTGCGAACTTTGAGCGACTTGAACCGTTCATTTAACAAAACAACTGGCTCACCAAAAAAAAAAAAAAAGAGTTAAATCAGGTCATCTGGACAGATTCTTGTTGGAGGAAACGTTTGTCTTTCATCTGGAAGACTTTGTGAGTGTGAGGCCTGCCACCAAGGTCTGTCATATAAACAGCTCCTTATTGGCTCGACCAGGATCCATTAAACGTTTTGAATTGTTAAATGTTATTTATGTGACGCCCACAGAAACAATAAAATCACTTCAGATCCTTTAAAACATGATTCTCTGACGTCTACCTCAGCTCACTGCTCTATTTGTGCTTTCTGACTGCTTTTAGCTACTGTTTAGCTGTTTTAGCTTGGTGCTCAAATTTAAGTCTGGCCACTTTTAGCTTTTACCTACAATATTGCTACAAATAGCTTTCAGTTAGGTTTTTGCGGATTCTATTATTTTGCTAATTTTAGCTATAATCATACAAATTTTACTTTTAGCATCTATTTCCCTGATTTTATCGAATAGCTATAATTTTGCTACGTACAAATACCTGCTGTATTTTTGCTAATTTGACTATTTTGCCCGTTTTAATTCTTACAGTTTTGTTAAATTTAGCAACAATCATACAAACTTGTACTTTTAGCAAATATTTAGTTTAGCTTTTAGCTATGATTTTGCTAAATTCAACTTGTTTTGTCTTGCTACTTTAGCTTTTACTTACAATTTTGCAACATTTGGCTTTTAACTACGCTCCTGCTACATTTAGCTTCCAGCTATTATTAGTTTATAGCTACAGTTTTTGTAACGTTAGCTTCTAGCTACTGTTTTAGTCATTTTATTTTAGCTGTTTGATGGTTTCCTTCAGAGCAGTCATACTTTCTTGCACTCTTGTCTTGATCAACATCCCTCCAGACTTTCTAAAGTTCATTTAAAGTGTTTTAGTTTTGTTTTTTGTGCTTCGGCACCTTTTTCACGCCGCTTCAGTCCGGCTCCATTAAAGGAAACCTTTGTGTGGTGCACGTGGCGCTCTTTAAATTGAGGAAACTGGACAGGTGGGGACAAAAGCAGAAGTTGCTGAACTGAAACAATGAACAGAATCTGGGAGTCAGAAAATAATCCAACACCTGACAACATTTAGTTCATCAGCCGAAGCTTCTCAAGAATCACCTAAAATCCTACTTTCTGTCAAACTGTAATTTGTTCAGATGAAATTAGACTGAAGTGTGTCTCTGCTAACAAAGGACAGAAATGAAATGTGTTTTGTGTGTCGACACGACCCGGACCTTCTTTTTATGCCTGAATGACTCATAGGTCAGAGTTAAGAGTCCAAACAAACAGAAGCATTCCTCTGTCGCAGTCAGGCCCAGGCTGAATGAAGGTTCAAAATAAATGAGAGTTAACTCTGGACTGTGTCCATTTCTGTACATCAACAGGTGCAACGCACACGAGCAACCATTAGTAGCAACTTGCCGTTGCCCGTCAACACGACTCCTTTGCCGTTAATCGTCTGAGCGAACAGCAGCACCAACGAGTGCTGAATCATCTGTTTGCTTAAGAATTTGTATCCCTGTGATGCATTCAGGTGACGTGGGAAACCAGTATATGCTGCACTGCAGAGCAGCGCACAGGGAATTAAACCAGTTTCTCTGGTTTTTACAGGCTAGAAGTGACATGTAAAGATACCGCTGCCTCCGGGCAAAACGAAAACTACCGTGATGTTAAAAGTGCTGGGGCTTTGAAAGATTTATTCAAACAACTTTTTCCAAGCTGGAACGATTAAACAATATATAGAATAACATCCATCCATCCATTATCCTTACCCGCTTCTTCCTTTGAGAACAAGAAGTGGGTTTAAATGTAATAATTCTCTCTGATCCTCATATCCATACACCTCCGTTAATGCTTGGTTACATGACCTTCTTCTTCTTCTTCTTCAACAAACTCTTTTTTGTCGTCCATCAGGCCTGAGGTTTTAAACGAGTGTCCTTCCTGCAGTTTGAAAGTGTTTATGTTTTCACAGACTGTGCACGGCTGACGGCTCCGTTTAATCTAATGATGAGGATCTTCAGCCTTTTTGAGTTTTCATCAAATCTGTTTTTATAATGGAGCACGTTACAGCAAAGACACAAAGTTTAAATCACAAACTTTAAACTTTTTAGTGGCCGAAGCAAAAATGTCTGTTGACTTGTCTCGCAGGGACAGACTGCAGGCTGGACCTCAACGTGATGCCGTGGCTCTGTGGAAGTGCAACATCAAGACCAGACTGGTGTTCCACAGAGACACTGGACACCTGAAGAAGTTTGTGGAGATTTAAGAAGGTTTTATGCACCGTTTCTGATCAGGGACAACTACAACAAGCTCCTCGTGTAAATATTTCATTTTAAGCTTGTCCTGATCACATTTTTTAACACTGTTGTGTTAACTTATTGTGTAAATAAAGTTTTGTTAAAAAAAACTTGTTCTTCTTGCTCTTGTTGTGCTTCATCATCATCTTCTTCTTCTCGGCCCCCTCTTGTTCTTGTTGTTCTTATTCTTCTTGGCACAACTGATGAAGTTTATTTTAATCTGATGGTTTCCTGACTCGGTCTTTTATTCGAGTCCACATTTTTTAAATCTGATTTGAGGTCGGGGCTTTGGGAAGATTCACCTGATTTACTCGCAGCTCAGTCTTTGTCTCGTCTGACCGTCAAACTTGTCTCCAGAAGACATTTGTCTTGTCCACATGCACAGTTGCAGGTTTCCAGCTTGAAGGTTCTAGAGCTTCTTTCTTGGTCCTCTTGGTTCATGATGATGAAAAACTGTCTCCACTGTGGACAAGGACACTGGTGTGCCAGCAGTCTCTGGTTCATGTTCCCAGCTTGAGTAAATCTATAATTTACCTCCTTACATCTTCACTGAGTTCTTTGGACTTCCCCGTCTTTCTGAGTTTTGGTCAGTCCAATCAGCTTCATGCTGACAAAGAGGACCTACGAGCTGCAGTCAGTCACGATCACTAACAGGAAGTTAACGGACCGTGGCCTCGTCAAGTCAAAGGACCTTCTAGAACCTTCAGCACCACCTGGAAAAAGATTCTGAATAGAACAGACCTTTACTGTCATTGCACCTGAATGCAACAAAATATGGGAAAAAAATAAAATGAGCTCTTGAGGAGCAGATGGTTCCCCCTGCACCAAGCAGTCAGTTGTTCCATCTCGTCCCTGTAGATGGACTCATCCCCCCCCCACTGATGAGCCCCACCACCGTAGTGTCATCTGCAAATTTGACTTCGGTGTTTATGTGGTGAGCAGTCATGTGTGTATAGGGCATAGAGCAGGAGGCTAAGCACACAGCCCTGTGGGGCTCCCGTGTTGAGCACCCCCAGGTAAACGTATGTTTATATTTGAGCCTGTACGTATAATTTAACTGAGAAAAGCCACCATAAATTCTGACTTGTGAACCCAGCTCTTGTTGTTTTGGTTAAAAAGGCTCTTCAGTCAGCGTTTTCTTCAATCTAAGAAATATTAACTCCTTTTGACCTTTTTTTTGAAGCCTAATATTCACAGATTACCACAAACCGATTAATAAGCAACAAATACTGGTTGAAGTAAATAAATAACCCCCACAGAGGAGCAAATAAAATCCAAACAGGTTCATGGAAACGGGTAGAGACCGAGAGAGGGAAAATGGTCCAAAGGTCACGGAGCAGAAAGTACAGCTCAAAACCTGCGCTCTGGGTGAGTCTTCTGTCTAACCTTCAAATTCATTACACCATCAAAGATCCAGCTGGGAACACACAAACAGAACTGAAACAGAAAACACGAGAGAGAAATTAAAAGAAAAGCCCAACAGGAAGTTGTACGGGCGTCACTTTACCCAGCATGCCCTGTGGTTTTTATAACGGCGCCTGAAGTCCTCCTGGCAGCAGCAGGTGTTTGCTCAGCGTTGCAACGCGTCAGCAGCGGCGGAGCTGCTCGCTTACACAACTTTACCTTCAGTTTGCAACGCAGGAACAATAGATGTGTCAAACTTTAGAGGCGACATCGTGTCGGCGCCTGCAGTGTGAGCTGGGGAGGACTCTCAGCGACTACCACACCACGTTTCAGCTCAACAGCTGCCATTGTTGTGTTCACACAGCCGCTGTAGCAGCCATCTTGAATGGGACTGACTCCAGATGTTAGTCAGCCATGCATGTGCGTGCAGAGTTGACTTCCGCTGAAATCCATCCAGCAGTTCATGGGATATTTTGCTAACACGGCAGACGAGCACAACTTCTCTGGCTCAGTTCTGGCTTCAGGTGTTGGTGTTTAACAGAGGGAACGTTTGTTTACGCCGCTTCCCCCTTCAGCTGTGATGGAGGTGGGTGGTGAGCGGCTTCGGCCCTCGGGCTCCTCGGCTTGTTTCAACAACACGAAACCTCTCGCTCAGGACGGTTCCTCCTCATCGCTCCAAACTGTGTGGAGCGCACACCGGATGAAGGATAAAAGGTGGGAGGTCGTGTCTGTTAGCAAAACATCTCACAAACCACTGGATTTTAATAAAGCGTTCATAAAACAATCATCAGACGTGCATCAGCAACTGATTCTTCTTCAGGTTTAATCCAATTCAATACGGACGCCACAACCTATTGATCCTATTGAACACAAAAACAGCTATAACTCAATCAATATGACTAAAACTGAGTTCAGATTTGGTGTGGTAGTAGCTGAGAGTCAGCCCCAACGCTCACTCTGAGCTCAGCTCCGTTCGGATCGATTTTAGCAAAACTTTCAGACAAAATTCACACGATGAATTAACATTTAGAGCCAAACTGATTAAAGATGGCGGACACAGCTAATATGACAAACAAGACAAATGGGCCATAAATCAGTCAGCTTGATAGATACTGAGCTAAACTATGGCGTGGTGGTAGCTGAGAGTCATCCCCACTGCGTCCAGTGAGATCTCATGATGATTTTAATTTGAAGCTTTGGGATAAAAAGCCTTTTAAAAACGAAAAGCTTTTAATTTTTTAACCAGTTAAAGGTCAAAACGTGTTTAAAACTGTTCTGGGGCTCATAAAGCCTAAACTAAACACTGCTTGAAGTTTAGATCACGAGCAGCTGGTGGGTATTTACCTGCAGCCAGGTAAAGAACATGTCAGACAACTGAGCAGTTCAGGTGTCACGAGACAAAAACAGAAATTTGATTTGAACAGGTACGCTACAGTTTTTGGATGAGCAGAATTCAGCAGGCGGATAAAAGCTCGTGTGTAAAGTTTTATTTCTTTAAATTAAAGAGCAGGTTGGAGGCGGTGACGGTTAAAACTCACTCCATCTTTGCTT
The DNA here is from genome assembly GCA_031762355.1 of Hypsolebias martinsi. NCBI lineage: Eukaryota > Metazoa > Chordata > Actinopteri > Cyprinodontiformes > Rivulidae > Hypsolebias > Hypsolebias martinsi. Next base: position 37,117,440 of record JARVGQ010000116.1, read on the forward strand.
AAAGTTGGTCAGGATGGTTCGTCTCTCCCTCCTCGTCACCGCCTCGCCCATCGCTGCTGGGCTGCTCCTCTCACCGGCTGCTTTCTGAAACTCCACCGCGGGACATCGGCGTCTCCATCCCCGCAAACACGACGCATCCGCGCGGCTCGGCGAGGCGGAGAGAATCTGCGGGGCTCCGCTCGGTGCTGCGTTCAAGGTGAGCACGGAAAAGACAACACCTACTGTGTCCGCTGAGCAGGATGTTTGTTGGCGGCTTTTCTAAGTCAGAGTGGGTGTTGGTTGTTTGTTTAACCCAGTCACAAGACGTGATTGGATAGAATAACTTTTTGTTTACATACAACTCGCTGATGGGAAGTAACAGAAAATTAGGGAAGACGCTGAGATCCAAAAGTGGCTATTGCTATTGAAGTAAACTAACTTCCGGGTACTTCGAATTATTCCCGCCCCTTTTTGGGAGAAACATCGATTTTGACTGGGCGTCATCACAAATTCTGAGGTGTTTGGTAGCAAGAAAATGTCTATAAATGCATAATATCGATTTAGTTTGACCTTCAGACAAATGTAAAACTCGCTGATGGGAAGTAATAGAAAATTAGGGAAGATGCAGATCCCAAAGTATCTATTGTTATTGAAGTAAACTAAGTTCCGGGTATCAAAGTTCATGCTCAATAATGAGCATGGATTAACCTCAGTAACTTCTGGCTACTTCCTGGGACTTTGAGTACACAATTTCGTTCCACCTCATGTACCACATGTGATGCGAATGTCAATAACGAACCTTGAAACTTAGCAGTTCGAAATGTCCCACCTCTCTTGGGAAGAAACATCCCTCCATTTTGACTGGGGGGGGAATTGCAAATTTTGAGGTACTTGTAATAAAATGTCAATAAATACATAATATCACTTTAGTTTGGCCTTCAGACAAATCTCACTGCCAATCAATGATCTCTATTGATCTGTCTAAAAACTTATGCAAACATTGGTTGATTAGCCTGCCACCACAAAAAGCAGACTGCATCTGTGTTTGTCAGTTTATTAGTGATACCTCAGGAACCAACACCTCATGATACCCCATGAACCAACACTTCATGATACCCCATGAACCAGCACCTCATGATACCCCATGAACCAACACCTCATGATACCCCATGAACCAACGCCTCATGATACCCCATGAACCAACGCCTATCATGAACCAACACCTCATGATACCCCGTGAACCAACACCTCATGATACCCCGTGAACCAACACCTCATGATACCCCATGAACCAACACCTCATGATACCCCATGAACCAACACCTCATGATACCCCATGAACCAACACCTCACGATACCTCATGAACCAACACCTCACGATACCTCATGAACCAACACCTCATGATACCCCATGAACCAGTGTGAAAAGGGTTTTAATCAAACTCCCTGAAAGTAATTATTGGATATAAATCTACAAATGACTAGCTTTTGGAGTCAAGATTGAAGATGGCTGCCACAGCTAATCCACCTTAGCTAACACAAGCTATAATTTTGTCATTTTTACAAATATTAGGTGATCTTTGATGGGGTAGTAGCTGAGAGTCATCCCAATCACAGACTAGATCTGGATCAGTGTTCCCAATGGTGCTGAGATTGCTGTGTGTCATAAAACACCAAGCGGGGAATAATCTCCAGATATAAACTTCCATTAAAAATTATTCTGGCACATTTTCACTACAAGGGATAACAACAGTGCTTAGAAATTAATTATATTAAAACTATTTGTGTTGTTATGCCTCATGTTTAATTATGTTTTTAGCAATAACTGTGTTCTTCAGCCAGTGTTGCATGGGATCACAAGTCTCTGCTGTTGTTTTTCTATGGGTCAGGAGCTGAAAAATTTAGGAACCACTAATTTTAGATAAGAACTTGGAAGCTGAAGTCAGAACAGGACCAGCTTCTCTGGTCCCAGTAATGATCAGTCTCACACCCTTTGCTTTCGGCTATAAGTAGCACAATTGTTGCTCCAAGTACAAAGGAGCAGAATGGAAGCTAAAAATAAAGGTAACAAAATGGCTACTAAAACTAGCAAAACTGTAGCTAAAAGCTCAAATTAGCTTTAAAAAGGTAGCTAAAAAGAAAAGTAGAAGAATGGTAGCAAGTTAAAAGTGCAAAACTTTTATCAAAATTCTAAATGTGGCCAAAAGGTTAGCTAAAAGTTAAATGTTGCAGAAGCATAGCTAAAATGTAAAATTAGCAAAATAGTAGCTAAAATCTAAAATTTGCTGAACATGAACTAAAACTAGCAAAATGATAGCTAAAAGTAGCATAAGAGAAAAATCAAGCACGTGTGCTGAAGATAATTTCATAGAGAAAATGTTTTAAATAAACTAAAATGTGTTTCTCTGGAACATTTTGAAAGTTGACATACAGTATTTTGAAAAGAACAAAACCCAAATAGTACACTATTGTTTATCCAGTTAGACATTTTGATAAATGAACGTTTAAAATAGCTAATGTGTATGATTTGAGTCCATAAAAACATACAGATAAAAACTATAAAAAGGAAAACGATAGTGTGACTGCTGACTCAATAAATGTATATTTCCACAGAGGTTGGGTGGAGGTTGAACTGGCATTTATTAAACTGGAAGACTTTGACGCTTCTCAGAGTTAGTTGCTGTTACCACAACAGATAAGGTCAAGTTTACAACACCAGTCGGTTCGTGTCAGTGCTGTCAAACGGGCTGCTGTACCTTCAGACACGTGAAACTTCTTCACCAGGTCGTGGACCAGATGTGATTCTGAGGCTCCATCTCTGTCTGGGGCTGCGGTAAACAACGACAGAAAATCTTAGATGTTTGAGTCATATCCTGTTGTTTTTTTTAATGTGTTTCTCATCATACATCTAATCTTCATAAACGTCCACACACACAAAAAGAAAGAACATCTGAAATAAACGTTCCCTTAATGAGGAATTTTCTCATTTAGGAAAAGCTTTGCTGACTCCTGCAGGAGGAAACTTTAACGTTGTTACTTTAAACTAAAGAAAACTTAACTGTCAGAATTAAACCCGCTGCTTCATGTTGGTGTCGTCAAGATCAGAAAATAATGATCTAGTCTTCACTGAATGAATACATATTGAATGCAGCAAGCATAGGTCAGTGAGTGCTCCGAGAGTATTATGGAGATGACTCTCAGCTACTACCACATCAAATTACAGCTCAGTTTCTGTAAACGTGACTGAGCTGTGGCCACTTTTGTGTTTGCTAAGTTCTAGTGGAGACCCATCTTACTCCAAAGTTAATGAGTTGTACACTGGAACTGTTTAGCACACAAATGACGAAAAGTCCATTTATTTTAAAATGTCAGAATCAGAACATCTCCAGCACAAAACTGTTTCAGATGCAGGAAGGAAAACCTGTGCAGTTTGCTAATTGTTGTGCTCAGTGATCAGGCTAACTGATATGAGCGATACCGGCTGATAAAAACTGTGTATTTAGCTGCCGTTTGGGCTTTGGGATGCTAATTCACTGATCGAAGCTGAGTGCCACCAAACTGACAGAAGGTCAAATAAAACTCGTCACTGCAGCACGCTGGTGAAGATTCTCAGTCATCCAGGAAATGGAAAAACTAAAAAAGTTCAAGACAAAAACAAGTGGACTTTATTTTGTAACTGAAGACGTTTCGCTTCTCATCCGAGGAGCTTTCTCATTTCAAAGAAAGAACCTGTCACTGCATCAAGGTTCATAATCCAAGTAACAATCCAACGGTGTTCAGCCACGTCTTCTGGACAGTTTATTTTTTTGTTGAGACGTTTTGCCCTCCATCCAAAGGGCTTCATCAGTCTCTGAGGCTAACACCATTTTCAATGTGCAGAGAAGCCATATTTTAATTTAAGTTCACTTTCCAAATAAGAAAAACAACTTTTGGGGAGTTATTTATTTATTTATTTTAAGAACTTTGAATTAATAATTGAGTACAAAATGGAAGATACTGTTTGCAAGAATTCACATTGCTTTTCTAGCTAAATCTAGAGTCCAAACAAGGTGCTAAAACTACAATGCTAGCGAGATGCTAAAACTACAATGCTAGCGAGATGCTAAAACTACAATGCTAGCAAGATGCTAAAACTAGAATTTGGTAGCAGGATGCTAAAGCTAGAGTGCTAGCAAACAACTTCGGGGAAGATGGCGCCCGGCTGTGCATATGGCCTGCCGTCCACCTCTGTCTGTTGTGATTGTGTTTTTTCTGTTTTTATTTGGAAGCTTTTAATTATTTTTTTCAGTTCTATCATTATTTTTATTTTTTATTATTAAAAATATGTATATATTTTATTGTATTATTTTCCATAAAATTACTCTCATGATTTTTATTGCTAAGCACTTCGGTAACACCGGCTGTTTTAAAAGTGCTTTATAAATAAAGTTGACTTGACGACTTGATTAGCAAGATGCTAATTCTAAAGTGCTAACAGACTGCCTGAATGTAAAACATCCAGCAGAACCTAAGAATGCTCAACAAACCTGAGATTTTAAATGTTATGTTTTGTTATGTGTTGTGTTTTACATGTTTAAATTTTAAATGAGATTTTAAATTTCCAAAGGAAATTTGATCAGTTTTTGATATTAGCATTAGCAACTGACATCAACAGCTGAAGCGCCCATTATATTAGACTTTGGAGTGAAGTGTAATAAGAAAATCAAAAAAGGTTCAATACAGAAACCTTTTCTGGTTGTTTCTCGGGTCGATGAAAAGGAACGTAACCCCCTCCTTCGTGTTAATCCACTCTCGTCTTCACTGTTATGCCTTTCTGTGAGAAATTCAGATTTACATCAAGAGTTACCACTTAAATAATGTTTTAAAAGTAAAACACACAGACCAACGTGTCATTAAAGCTGACTCTTACTTTTGATGCGCAGGGATGAGAAGCTGAAACTCCTCCGAGCGTTTGGAGACAGACTTTGATCCATAACCTGAAAGAAATGGTCAGAAAATATCAGAAACTGATTATGGGTGCTGGGACTTGTAGATTTTGTAGCTTTTATAGTTTTCAAAATATTTAATTATGATTACAAATGTTCTCCTATAGAAACACATAGATATAGCTTTGAATCCTTCAGAAACTTTCAATTGTTAGCTTCTTATGATGCTGTTCTTTTTTAGCTACTGTTCTGTTACTTTTATTTACCATATTTTAGCTACCCTTTTACTACTTATAGCTGTTAGCTAGTGTCATTCTTTTCAACAATTTCCTGTGGGATCAATAAAGTTCTCTTATTTTTTATTTCTTATTTTTCTTTTAGCTTTGATTCAGCCTTTAACCACTTTTATATTTTAGCTAGATTTTATATTTTTGTAGTGTTTAGCTTGTGTCCTACCTCTTTTAGCATTTGTCAAGCCATTTGCTACTTGTAGCTTCTACATACTGTTTTAATATTTTTAGTTAGTGTGTTGTTATTTTAGCTACTTTTAATTTTTGAATCAGCCTTTTTCTACTTTTATCTTTTAGCTAGTGGTTTGCTATTTTTAGGTGGTCATTTGCTCTTTCTGATATTTTGCTTCTTTTAGCTCTTAGCTCTAGGATTTTGATCGTTTTGGCTTTCAACAAAACATTTGCTTCTTTTATTTTGTAGCCTGTATTTTGCTAATTCTAGCTTTTAGCTAGTGTTTTGCCTCCGTCAGGGACCTTGCTTCAGCAGTCATCAGCAAGCATCTCAATAACTCTTATCAGAAAACACTTGTGTCTCTGTTTGTGTAATTAGGATTGAATCAGGAACAGGAGTGAATGTTTACATTCTCTCTTTGGCCCAAGACTTTTATTTTGAAGAACCTTTAATTAACCTGTCTTCGATGCTGTAAAAAAACAGCTTTCCTGAAAAGCAACAAGACTTCATCTTGTTCAGATCCATCAGAGGAGCGTGGCTGTTTTATTTGTTTTAATTTGTTTTAGTCTGCTTTCAATGTGTTTGTTTTCTAATAGTTTTTTTTATTTCCAGTTTGGGACTAACCCTGCTGCAACCTTTTGATGCACCCAGACAGTGGCAGGCTAACGAGGACAATCCCGCCCGTCTGCTTTGTGTCTCCATCTTGGTTTTGTTTTTGTTAGTACTGAATAGCTGTGGCCTTTTTGACCACTGAGGGCTTTGTCATCCCCAAAGAAACAGCCGAAGCAGAAAAGGGAAACAGCTGAAACTCTGTCTGGCAGCTTTCTCCACAGCTGATCATGATGTTTTACGTGTTCTGCTTTTGTTTATTGTTTGATCTGAATAATACAGTTAAAATTTAAATGTTTTTTCTTACAATACCATACCAGCTTTATTTATAGAGCACTTTAAACACCCACAGGACCAAAGTGCTGTACACACAACAAAACACTCATACAGTCAGGTAATAAAAATGATTAAAATGATTAAAAGTCACACAATAAAAGTGTGGCAAATGTGGCCCTCGGTGACATCTTATCTGGCCCTCAAGATGATATGTAAAACATAAAATACTTCTGTCTCTTGACTTTTTTCCGTAATCTTTGATTATGATGTCGAAAGCACAACAGAGAACATCAAATAAGACCAATCAAACTCTTGTTGAGGAACCTGTGACCAAGAAATTATGTTGGGTATCTGATTTGAGTTAATGTAGATTCTGAAATTTGCCCTTAGTTTGAAAAAGGTTCTAATTTTGGCCCCTTTATTTAAAGTGAGTTTGACCCCCCTGCTCTAAACCCTCCATGACATATCTTGTCTAATTGGGAGCCCACTGTGTACTTACCATACTTGCCGCCATAAACGTTGCACCGCCGTATAAGTCGCATCAGCCCAAATATGTCTAATAAAGTGGGGAAAAACATAAATACATCGCTTCGCCATAGGTGTCGCTTCTATTATGCATCACTGCTGACAACCTGGAAACGTGTTGTGCCAAAAATCGATTGGCTGTCAAATGGCAGCCGCGGGAGCGTGCACAGGAGGACTTCAACAAGAATTTAACAAGATTAACACTTAAAAACAATGATTTGTTTGTTCAAATTTATAGCAAAGGTGTGTCTCAGTCTAACTTTTCCTTAATAAATGCACTTTGTCTGTCAAATCAGCTGCATTTCAAAAGCTGATACGTGGGAGTGGGCAGAGAGAGGATTTGCTGTGCATTTCTTCAAAAATTTAACAAGATAACACCTAAAAACAATTTGTTTGCTCAAAATTATAGCAAAGATGCGTCTCAGTTGAACTTTTCCTTAATAAATGCACTTTGACGGTCAAATCAGCTCCATTTCAAAAGCCGATTCACGGCTGCGGGAGCATGCGCAGGAGGACTTTAACAAGATAAATGGTTGATCCCACCTAAGTCTAAAGGATGGAGTCTGCAGTGGAAAATGAAGCAAGAATGGTTTGTAGAACTGTACGGCACCGTACCATGTGATGGAAACATGCCATTCATGTCCTGTCCCACTCACTGTCTGACAGAGGCCAGACCAGAGTATGAGAGGGGGTCAGCTGTCTGGCCCTGCCAGTACAGGAAGAGACATTCAACTTCACCCTGCAATTACAGTAAAAATGTCTCATGTCAGAAACTAGCTGCAAGAATGACATGGAGGCTGTAGAAACATCTCCTTATATATATAAAAAAGCTGTGCCAGACAGTTTTAGCAACAGCGCAGCAGTCTGGAGTTGTTTTCCTTCATGGTGAGCTGGTACCTGCTCTGTGCACCCGCGGTTACTTTGGCTGAACTGGGAAAGGATCCTGTAACTTTTCCTAGAAACACTGTTGTTTTCCTGAAGCGACACAGGAAACCTAAAGCTTGTGCAACAGCTGTGAGCGGTTTGCGTTTGCATTTCCTTTTTTTTTTCCTCTCCTCACCCTCTCGGTTTCCACTCGCGTCTCCTCCGTGGACTGGCAGCTTGTGTGCACTCACACAAACCAAATGCCAATGTGACTAATCTCTATCTCCATCTGCTTATCTAGACAAGCAGTCATTTTAGACAGACATACATAATTGTGCGGCTATTTAAGTGTAAATGTAGATTTGTAGTTTTCCCTCTGTTGTGGTCTCTATCATTCTTCTTTTTTTCTGTATTTGCAAGCGTATTGTCCCCTCCATAATTCTTGGAAAGGGCCTCGACTATGACATTTGTGTATAATTGCAGAGTGTCTTTTCTTGACTACAGTGTTTATGTATAATTGCAGAGAATTATTGTTTCTTGTTTTGGTCTATATGACTTGGCAAGTACAGTATGTTCTTTCACTAAACATGCACATTTCAACTGTGTGTGCATTTTCTGTGTTCTCTGTGGCCGCTGACCTCTGGCCAGCCTTGTAACGCTTTGACCGTTGCCTGTTTTGGTCCGTGTTTAGTCTAGACAGACATCCTGACCTGATCTGCGTGACACCCAGACAACAGAGAGCAGATAGTGGCATTTCTCATGTCTGCAGGCAGCTTGCACATATTTTGCTCACTCTGTCTTTTTCTTCCTTTCCTCCTGATCTTTTTCTTCCTCCCACTTTTTGAAATTCCTCAGACTTGAAGAAGTTGGGACAAAAAAAGTTTCCAGACTTTGGCAGGAGTTCGTCTCCATGCTAAGTCTGAGCGGAATAGAGCGAGCTTTGTGTTGAGATTTGTCGAATGTTTGACCCCTCCATTTGAACTGAAGCCCGCTCTGTACTGATGCTCAGTGAGATTTTTACGGCCTGTAGCTGTTCCACGGAGCGGACCATCTGTTCCAGGGCACAGCCAACTGTGGTCTGTAGACTGAAGAATGGGAGCTGAATAATGAGTGATGTAAAGGATACAGAGCAATGGGACTCATTCAAGGGAGGAAAAAATCCAAAACACGCTATTGCACTGTTTTACATGCGTCTTTCTCACGTGAATATTGCCTTCTTTCATTCTTTTTTGATTTGTTTTTGCTAGTCTTTTTCCCGTCCCTTTGCTTTTGCACTGATTACACTTCTGCTTTTTCTTTTTTTTTAACAGACCAGAGATTAGATTTGAACAAGCTGAGCCCCAACGACAGTGACACAATCAGAGGGCAGATTGTAGGTGAGTATATTCATGACACCCAGCAACAAAATTAAATTAGGTTTTTACAACAAAATCAAGTCATACGTAAGTTTTTATGAACACCTTTGACAGATTTTGTTCTAATCACAAGTGGAGCTGATCCTCTGTTTAATGTGTGGTTTATTTTATTTTAAAGCATAAAACTGCACATTCAGTATATTTTTACATTCTATGTGCAAATAGTAAAAAGAAATCACATTGTCATTTAAGTCATCATTGCATATTAATAGTAAAATTGTAGTCCTTACCACAGATTAACATTGAATTTACCTTCATTTTAAAACATGAGTTACTATCTAAAATGGACAGGCAGTGTGATGAACACTAAATAGACTCTTACTGCTTCCATAAGACTAAAGTGGGTAAGTGGACTCCAACTTCTGAAAATAAAATGCACTGTTTAAAGTTTAAGTGTGATCTTCACTGTAAAAGCAGAACTGTTCCTCTTGAGCATACAGCTGTGTGTTAACACCATGCCAAGAAGGAAAGACATCAGCAGTGGCCTTAGAGAAGCAACTGCTGCCGCCCATTGACCTGGCAAGATTTGTAGGTCCATTTCCAAACAGTTTGGAGTTTATCGGTTTACAGCAAAAAGGATTACAGTAGTCCCTCGCTACTTTATGGTTCGTTTATCACGGACTCGCTTTATCAAGGTTTTTCAAAATAAGATTGGACATGACACACAATTGGCTGATTGATGGATGAGCTGCGCGAGCTGCATGGAAATTTTATTTAAAATAAATTATTTTAAATTATTTAGCACCTGCTGCACCTTTGTGCAGCCCACACTGCAGGACAAACTTCCTGCTGCAGCTGATCAGCTGTTCTCGTGCAGAGCGGAGAAGTGGGCGTGGCCAAGAACGCTTGCAGGTGGCTGAGAGCAGCGGAGGCAGAGAGAGGGAAATCATGACATTCTGTGCTCTTTAATAGCGTTTAGAAACACTGTTTAGAATATTGCAAGAGTGTGGGAAGGGTTTAAAATGCCATAAATATATACCCTGCGATAAACGAGGGACTACTATATACCTGTTTTCAATTTTAAACCTTATTCAAAGGCACATTTAAAATTTCAAAATGCAAAAACAGTTCATGAAAAAGTCAATAGCACAGAAATTAAGAAGGTAAGTTGCAGTCAGGCATTGTCACTTGAGAACAGAATGAACCCAGGGGGATTAGCATGGGCTGCATTCCACTTCTAGATCTGTGCAACCTGTTTGCTCTGTAGAAGATGCACAAAAACAAAACAAACAAAAATAAAACTTCCTTCAGGGTGAAAAAGCCCCTTCTTTTATAAGTGCTCCCTTAAAATGACCATTAATTGGGCCTTTTTATAAGTGGAGAAAACAGTCAAGACAATAACTTAACCTTTTTAAGAGTTGATGTCCCACTAAAACCAACACAGTCAGCGCAAATAAAAAATACAAGCATGGTTTATTTAAAAACACTATCTAAAAAAAATACAAAAAATAAAAATCATTGTAACACAGCTAAGCTTTGCAAGCTGGATCTTAACTACATGACTTCTGGATCTATGCTTTAAGCAGATAAGAGCAAAGTGCAAGTGTTTGGTCATAATGCACAGCTAGCATAATGGCTGATAATCTGAAGTACATTTACCCAGGATTATGTACCATACATTCTTTTTGCTGTAATTTGGCCAAGAGGTTTCCACTTGTGACACCATCACACAAAATGGATGCTGATGTCAAATATTTCTGTCGGTGTCCTCACCTGAGGTTTAGGAGGCAACGCAGGTTTAACAATGGCTGGGTTTTTAGGACGAAGAGTGGGAGGAGAAGTCTCGAGGGGTGAAGGTGTTTTTGCACCAGCACCACCTGGTCCTCTTGAAACTAACACCAGTGACTGCATGATACCTAAAATAGAAAGAATTCGGAAACATTTTCAGTGTTCACCTGATCTGATCTACTGGTTATCAAAATGTTGTATCTTACAAACCAAATTGCATCATGTGGTGAACATTCTAATATAAAAAATACATTTATGTTCAAAACTATCATTTCTTTACTAATTACTTGATAAAACTGTCTCACAGAAAAGTCTGCACGAATCCTGCTTAAGCATGTTTCTATTTTTAGAAACTAAGAGGCACAAAGACAGCACCGATCTCTGACACTATCTGACAGTGCACGATTATTCTGCTGTGTACGTAAATGTATATGCACACATAACAGTGAATGAAGGCCATTTGTCACCGTGGAATCAGTGGTGTAGTCTACTTTGTACATGATATGCAGGTATACCGAATATACCCACTAGAAAAGCTTAAGAATTTCAGTATACCCATTTTAAAAGTGCCCAGTGATACATAACATGTCATTAAGCATGTGTCATTGATAGGTTAAACGGCAGTTAAACGCATCCATACGTATGCAGCGCTTGTTTATTGCATTCGCTTATCCAGCAAATTATTGTATACTACGTAGGCCTGTCACGATAACAAATTTTGCTGGCCGATTAATTGTCTCAGATATTATTGCGATAAACGATAATATTGTTTGAACTTGGACAATAATTAGTAATTATTGTCAAATATACATCCATCCATCCATTATCTTTTACCCACTTCTTCCATTTTGGGTCATGGGGGTTGCTGGTGCCCATTTCCAGCAATTGCTGTGCGAGGGGCAGGGTACACCCTGGACAGGTTGCAGGTCCATCACAGGGCCACATAGAGACAAATGAGACAAGCAAACATTCACTCTCTCACTCACACCTAGGGACAATTTAGAGTTACCAATCAGCCTAACATGCATGTTTTTGGTCTGTGCGAGGAAACCAGAGCACCTGGAGAAAACCCACATATGCACAGAGAGAACATGCAAATTCCACCCGGAAAGGCCCCTGGCCCGGATTCGAGCCGGCAACTGAGCCACTGTGCCACCCAGTGCGCGCTTTAGTGTCTTGTTTGTAATTTCCTAAATAAGTTGCCCCTGGACTTTTTTTATACAGCTGTTTCTTAGCGTGTTGCTGCCAGCACGAACCGCTGAAACTTGTTTTAAACACCTCTATGGAAAACCGCCTGCCACGATCTATGAGTCACAGAACAGTTTGAAGTTCTGAGGGGATGAGACCTTGGACAGGTGGAGTTTTGGTGACCAGAGGTGTTTGGCTCAAGAGAGTAAAAGTTGAGTTAAACAATTTAGCAACTTGCCTTTGGTTAGGATGCTTTATTTCATGACATTGAAAGGCAGGTGATCATGTAAATGTTTGTGTTCTCAATTGTCTGTTGGCAAAATGTTTCCTAAACAATTGGATTAGAAAATAATGAATACACCAACAACCCCATTCAAGATGGCTGCCACAACTTGCTGTACTTAGAAAACACCAAAATGTCAATAAACCAGACTACTTTACAGATATTGTGCTATAATTTGGAGTGGTGGTAACTGAGAGACGTCCCTAATATATCACCCAATATCTCACTATGATGTTCGTTGCGAAATTAAACACGTTTGTCTTTATGGATGAAGGAGGTATATCAATATAAAGGGTGACTTTAGTTTAAAACATAAAAGTAGCAGAAACATGCTGTTCAGGGAATTCCCGACCTGTAACAATGTTGTGTATTTTCTTCTAAAAACAAACACTGAAGAGAAGTTTGAGCTGCCTAGTTATGTGATCTTCACTCATAGGTGTATGTGAAGGGGATGTGGGGACGCACATTTAAAAAATGTTCATTCGGACCCCACCCCCCAGATTTACCATGAAATATCAGTTCATCCAGTGCTGTTTACTGAAGACACTAGAAGAAAAAAGCTCAACTCCGGTGTTCTTCACTGACCCCTCCCTTTCTCTATCTCTTTAAAATCCATTCTAATGGTCCAAAATCACGTTTTTGGATCGTTAAAAGCAGTTAAGCTGAGAAGCTAAACTACGAGCTAAGCTAACAGGCCGTCCTCGTTAAAAAAAACTCAGTCTTGTTGAAGCTCCAAAATTCATGGTTGAAACCCGTGCCTTCGTGCAAAAATTTGTTTTTCTCTGCAACAAGAAGCTGAGAACTTGTTTACAGATTTTTTAAAATGAAAAGCTTTGTGTGAAAATGCTATGCTAAAGAGCTCAAACCACACCGTGCATCTGCCATTTTGAGAACCAAAGAGAGACAACCCATGTCACGTCAAGGGGCCTCCCTCCCATTTTCATTAAAGAGATATGCTCTTTGCTTGCTCCCTCACTATCCATCCTTTGGTTCAAACAGTCTTATACTGCCATCCAGTGGTCGAAAAAAGGTACTACATGCAAAACAAATAAAAAATTTCTTCTTAAAACTGTCAATAATTTCTAATTATTGACAAATTTTAAACAATATTATCATTTATCGCAATAATTTATGAGACAATTAATCGCCCAGCAAAATTTGTTATTGTGACAGGCTTACACCTCTGTTTTGCGCTATAGCCTTGGCGCCACGATATTGCTGGCAGTTGTTGACAAGGGTGGTGGGTTGAGGATGTGTGAGAAAAGCGGAGTGCTACGTCTGTAGCATCTTAGCAAATGCATATGTATTGTTCACCGCTAGCTTAGCACTATGTTAGTTCCAGCAGTTTTCAACCAGGGGGAGGGGGGGTTGCGCTAGTTTGCGTTAGAGAAGCAGAGCGTGCTCTATTCACACAAGGAGAACTGTTGGTCAGGCTACTTCTTGTTGTGCCATGCTCTCTACAATAGTTATTGAATAAAGTGCTAACTTACGTAGGTAAATGTAGATGTTTAACAAACGGTTAACATATGGCAGAATGCAGGAAGTGGCATCTACTGGTACTTTATTCCCTCCACATTACAAATGCGTCTGACACCAATGTCTTCACTGCATCTCTTATTGTGGAGATGAGCTGAAGACAAAATGGAAAGAGGTTTATAAGTGTAAACTGTAAAAAGTGTGGAATAACGAGGTCAAGGTTTCTTTGTTGTCATTTGCATCATATGTAGTACATGTGATGGAACAAAATTGTGTACACAGGGTCCCTGTTACATCCAACAAAAGTATAAATTGTAAAAGAAAAACAGTAATAAGATCTAAAATATGAACTAAGAAATGTGCTAAGCACTAGTAGCTCGCTACTATTAGCTCAGCACACAGACAGAGGGTATTTGTGCTTTTCTGGTTTGAATTGCGCTGAAAAATACAAGACTTTTGCACAGTACTGTGCAAGACCCAGTCTGTGTGAGTTTCACTGCGATGCTGTTCCCAGTTTTACATCTATGATGAACTGAGATGGTTCCCATTCCAGAGCAGCTGTCTGGAATGGTCTGGATGGAAAGCAGATGGGTTCTCTGCATGCCCACTTACCGTGATACCCCGACAGAGGCGTACACTATCCTCACGCTCAAAACTCACACATCTCTCAGACAATAGTGACATCATTGCACAAGCTAAGCACCATCTGTCCAACAGCCAAACAACATTTTGTTGTTGTTGTTTGTATTTTAGCCTGTTTTCACCCCATAAGACTGACTAGCACGTTCTGGTCTTGGCTGTTCTTTGTTGCTATGAATAGATGTGGTTCAAAATGGGTCAGTTTTTACTCTAAGCACTCATCTGTGCAGTGGGTTGCCAGGAGGCAAGTGTATGTAAGCATGCTGTCATCCAGTCACAGATTTGTCTCAGGAGATCTGCTCCAAACCAAATGGCTTTTCATTTGTATGTGGAAAACTGGAGCAGAAAAAAAAGCATTTTTCTACGATGATGATTGCGTTGGTCTAATTTTTGTGTGTCTAGCGGAGTAGAAATTAGATGAAATGGAAAAAGCACAGTCAGAGCTTGCTTTATTGTGAGGCTTGACTCTGTGTTAATGACTGCTTTATGTGTTTTACATGATGTTGTTGGAGGAGGCTCGTTGTTCTGAGCAACTCAGGCAGCTGAACCCACAAGACAATAAATTAGAGCAAAGAATCCTTTGTCTGTCGTAGATTTAGCCGCTGTCAGTGAAGCAGAGGAACACACTATGAGCTCCACGCTATAGACAAGATGTAAATCCCCACTCTGTGTCAAGCCAACACTAATAAAACCCCAAATACTCAACAGACACTTGAAAATGCTTCATTTAAACTTATTTTTCACTAGACTTGTAGTATTTTAAGACTTACAGTTGGACTATTAAGGAAAAACTAACTGGATAAAATGGCTAATGATTATTATTGTTTTGTTTGTTTGTTTTACACATGACATACTTTGCATTTTTGGCAGGGGTTCCCTCTTTTTTATTGGGTTTATAAATCATTGTAACTGTAAAATGTCTGCAATGTTATAAAAACCCAAGTTCCACCACAAAGTTCATTCCTTGCCATAGGAGACACTGCTTTGGCTCATTTGCATCCTTCTCTGTTTTTTTTTAGCACTAGTTCTGATCTTTTGAAGTGGGGATCTGTGAAAAGAAAACAATATCTTACCTGTTGTCGATAGCTCTTTGAATGGACTAAGTTTGGAGAAATTAAGTTGTTTTTCCACCCAGATTGATGAGTAGAGCCAAGAGTGAGGTGGATTTTAGTCGAGCTAAAACAAGAGGCCGTCAGCACTGGAATCCTTTTCATAAAAACATAATTTTATAATTTCGACATTGTGTTTATACTTAAAAGTTTCACAGTAGGGGCCTTCAAATGGTATCTTTTGAAAAAGGGTCCGTGAGGTAAAAATCTTAAAATTAGATGAGAGTTCTGCAGAAGCAGTCTGCTCCTCAGATAGTGTTAAATTATTATTTTTATTCATGATTGTTTCTGTTCAGTGTCCTGAACTTCTGTTGTGACTTGGCACTTTATAAATAAACTGAACTGAATTGAATTGAAACATAAAAAAACCCACAATCTTTTGAAAATGATATCATAGCCTCGCATCTAATGTGACCTTTGACCCAAGGACAACTTTTTCTTGAGGCATTTATATGTTTTTATGTATGTTAATTATGTTATGTTAATGTTTTATATAGTTTACATTTCAGACCAAGATTTATGGGCAGACTCCACGCCTTGTTTCCTGTTTTTGGTGTAATTCTGTGGCAGTGTTGTATACAAGTCGGTTACGGTTATTACATTGTTTTGTGTCATTTTGGTTGTTTTTGTGTGGATGAAGACATTTATTAAAACTGTTTACAAGGATATTAAAAAAAGACAATTAAAAAATAGTTGTTTTGGCTGTGTAGACAAGGCCTAAGATCTGGTGACGGGTCTTTCAGTGCTGTCTTACAAAACACTTGCCTGATTTCTTTCAGTCAAAAAGCACTTCTCATACAGCTCTCCAGCTCTGACAAAAGCTGTGCCCTCTGTGTGACACGTCTTTGTGTTAAGCATTGTGAATGGTATAAAGACTCTCAGTCATTATTTTAAAGCAGAAATTTTCTGCCATATATTCACTGTGGTAAAGAATTGTCTCACACTCCATAGATGCCTAATTGGCTCTATCTCATTACTAAATTAATAAAAATCAAGTTTCTTTTTTGTTTTTGGCTTACTTCCTGTATTTGCTTTGACCTTTTTCATCCTGAAACAACATCCATTCCAAACATTTCATAGGAGTTCAGGCAAATGCTACTTTTTGAGCTTTTGCTTTGCCATCAGTTTTTGCATTTCACCTTGATCCCTTTAAAATATTACGAGATAATGAGACATACTGTTTTTATGCTGCTCCTACGTTTTGCACGTTCAAATAACCATTGAATTGGATGTAAATAAATGCAATGACAACAATTTGACTACATTTGCAGGAATTGCTATTATGTTTTTTTAGATTGGCATTCTTGTAAACAAATTATTTTTTCTTTGATTATGTACAGTATTTTGCATAGATGTGAGTTCATGTTTGAGAAATGGTTACATATTGTGTCCGTTTCATTTCAAAATCTGGTCCTTTGATTCCTTTAACTAGGTCAAAACATCCCTCTAAGAAAACAAAAGGTTTTCCACTACAGGTTTAGATTCTTCTATTGTACTGTTGAGTGAAACTTGTTGTACTGTTTCTATATTCAGTTCCTGCCTCCACAGACACCTTTACAAACTATTTCAATCCATCTGGTTTGTATTTATCATCACTGGTTAGCATAAACGGGGATACAGACTGAAAACAGGTGGGGTAAATAGATGTATAGTGCTCAACAAAGGTTAAAAATACTTAAGTTGTACCTGAAGTTACCTGAGTAAAGTGAGTTTTGTTGTCTTTCATGGTGATGTGTAATTTGAATTTATGCTATGCTTCATTGTTCGAGGCCTTTGCGGCCTCAACAAATCCATCTCAGTTGTCTTGGCACGAGCACTCGATGACATATGACAGAAACCCCTGCCATCAATAGTGGTACTCTGCGATGTCACCATGTGAATGTGTGAAGACATGGGCATGGGTCAGACAGAGAAGCCACTTGAGCCACTTGCATTGGACAATAGGTTCCTAGTGTACAAAGCTCTAAAAGCCATTATTCCTACTACTAATAATCTCTTTTTTCTCTCTTACGAGTCGACATCCTTATTATATTGGCTCCGTGCACTGTCACTCTTTTGTATTTGGAAACGTGGGCATTTACGTGTCGACTGTGCCCACTGAGGACACATTTATGGTTGCTGGCCTCAGGCTTGTGGAAACAAAACCCTTCGATGGTACCACTGCCACTGCGGGGTGAGTGAATGCACTTTGCTGGTGACTCCAGGGAGCTGGGTGAACTTTTGTCAGCTGGAGCAGATTGTTTAGTCATTCTGGTTTGCAGCTAATCTTTTATTTGTGTTTTTGCTCTTGCTTATACGAGCTGTTTTAGAGACTGTTGGAGTGTGCCTTGATTTCTTTCAGGATGCTGAGATAAGTATGGGAACAGCTGTAAGGTGAGCAGAAATCCATCAAATACGGCTTTATTGAAGTATTATTTTGGTGCAAATAGACTGCAGATGGATTATGTTATCTTTACAGCAACAGAAGAATGACTTTTGCCTGTTTTTATTACCACTTAGAAGGATTATTTAAAGCTGACTTGAGGAGGAGTGAGACTGTTGCTGTTTATAGATACAGAAGATGCAAATCAGGAGGTTTAGAGAGAAATCCCTGAGGTCTGACTGGATGAAGTCATCCAAAGCAAGGAATAAAAGTGATGCAAACATGAAGAGAATTATGACAATTATGACAGTGAGATAGCAACTCACAGTAAACAGCTGCCACCAGTTTGTTACAACTGGGATTTTAATCACCTTCCTCTTGAAGCTGTTAGTATTTCTTCATTCTGAGGGTTATATTCACAGTTTCTCTGCGTTATCACGTTTGACTTTTGCGATATGTTCTGAAGAGCATATAATGATTTAAACCAACATGTCAGATCATTTGAAGTGAGATTCTATAGAAAGGTTCTGAACATTGAAAAAAAAGTGAAAAAAAAAAACCATCACTGTAACGCCACTTCGATTGTTATGTGCTGCTGACTATCCATGTTGCTGATCTCATGCTGCTGATTTATTTCACGCTGCTGTGTTCATTCATACTCATCTGCTCACACAGACTCATGTTCTTGCTGCTGTTGTTCGGTGTAGTGTTTTTGCACTATTTGTGCTTAGTGCATTCTTAATTTAGCATATTTCTTAGTTCGTATCTTGGTGTTTACTACTGTTTTTCTTTACATTTTATACCTTTGTTGGATGTAACTGGGACCCTGTGTACACAATTTCGTTCCACCACATGTACCACATGTGGTGCAAATGACAACAAAGAAACCTTAAACAATTAATATTGTATCTGTAAATAGCTTTTTGAATGACCCCAGTCTGTAGAAATACAGCTAGCCTCTCAAAAAAACCTAATGGCTTTACTAATTAGCTAAGACAAAAGACCAAAGCCAAGGCTGCCATTTTGAAACAACTCCAAGCTTTAATTTATAGCGTTTCATTCAAATGCTGTTTTACAACTGTTACACTGTTGTCAGTCTCTCATTAGTCATTTATGCAGAAATCTGTGTGTTAGGGAATTTTTGGTCAAAGGTTATGGATGTTTTTATTACCCGTACTATGATTGAGAATGTTACCTCTGCCCATGAACCATATGTTTGGGTTAGCGGGGAGAGCTGGATGGGGAGTAGAGTGAGGCTACAGCATGCAGCTGTCATGAGCTTGACTGATCTGATAAGAGTATAAAAACAAGTTCACAGACGACTCACGGCAGATTCTCGTGACTGGTCTTCATGTGCGTACTTTCTGTACTGTATATCTGTGTAACCTGTCCTGAAAGTCTGACCTTGTAAGTAAATACCGGTTAAAAATCTTCTGCTGTCGAGTATGCTTCCTTTTGAATAAGTTAAAGAGAGAAACACTGGGGGTAAAATCATGTGTAAATAGCAGCAGCGCTAGCTAGATGTAGCTTTTCCACGGCAGCTGGCAGCAATTCATTCTGAAATTACAAATTTCTGCCAAAATATTTGCAAATTGCAAAAATGGTGGCAGTGTTAAGATGGTTAAAAATGCATTCGAACAAACCTTAAATAGTTTTTTGTTAGCCAAGTTACTTTAAGAAGGCAACACACCACTTGGATTTTTCTTGTCAGCTCAAACTACTCGTTAGCCTTCCAATCTATTCAGGATTAAACTTTATTTGTCCTCATTTAGGTCGTCAAAAAGCTACCTACAAATATACATACACACACACACACACACACACACACATATATATATATATATATATATATATATATACACAGTATATATATATATATATATATATATATATATATGTATAGACTATATATACTGTATATATATATATAGAGGTAGTCCCCGATATAC
>JARVGQ010000116.1:37145971-37156840 GCA_031762355.1 Hypsolebias martinsi
TATATACTGTATATATATAAACGTGTGAGCGCTTGTGCGTGTGGCAAAATGTTGAGTAATAGTTTAAAAAAGCAAAATGCTACATAAGAGATAATTTCTCATTAGGCTAAAAACAGCAAAACACTAAAAGGAAAAGAACACTAGCTAAAAGGAGCAAAATTCTAGCACAAATAAACAACATGTTAGCTAATAGAAGCCAGATGTTAGCTAAAGGAACCAAAACACAAGTTAAACAAATCACAAGCCAAAAGCTAAAATTGCAAAAGGTTAGCTAAAATCTAAAATTTGCTACATGACAACTACAAGCAGCAAGAGGCAAGCTAAAAGTATAAAAATATCTAGCTAGAAGCTAAAAGTATAGCAAAATGTTAACTAAAATAAAAAGCAAAAGTTTCTCAAAGCAGCAAAAAGTTAGCTAAATGATTCAAAAAGCTAGCTAGATGCTAATATCAACAAATCTGTAGATAAAAGTTAAAACTTGCAAAACAATTAATGAATGCTGAAAGAAAAAATTAAAAAGTTTCAGAAGGTCAGCTAAAAGTTCAATGTTTTTTTTTTGTACTTGTTTGTCTTCGGCTTGTTGGCATCATTTGAGTCAGCAGCAGCTGGAGCAGGAAGTCTCGGCTGATGGTCTTTTGTGGGTCAGAAGCTGCTAAAAATATAAATGGCTAGCTAGAAGTTAAACGAGGCTGTCTAAAATGTCTAAAGACATGAAAGCTCAGCATTTTTTAAATATAGAAAACTAAACGTAGCGTTAGCTTAAAACTGTGTGGAGTTAACAGCTAAAAAAAAATACATCAAATGGGACTAAACGTATCAAACGACTAGCCAAAACAGTCAAAAGGCCAGATAGAAGTAAAAAGTAGCAGAAGCTGGCTAATAGCTAAAAGCAGTAAACATCTGGCTAAATGGAAAGTAGGTAGCTAAAAAAAAAAACTCTCTAATAGCTAAAAGTATCAGAACTGTAGTTAAAAGCTAAATGTAGCACAACAGCTTAAAGAAAATGATGAGTAACAGTAAAATGTTACCGGTAGGTAATTTAATCATTTCTAAGAAATTGGTATTTTAAAAACTAAACATCATAGCATCTATCTCCTGAACAAGCTGAAGTTTTAGATGTTTTTTATATAGTTTTAGCTGTTTATAAACAGCTAAAATAGCAGAAAGTTTGCAGATGTTGCAAAACACAGAAAACCCGAGTTCTGACTCAGCTAAAATGAAGTGGGAGGTTTCGTTCAGATCCTTGAAGAGTAATAATAACAAGGCAAACAATGTTTGATTCCAGGTGTTCAGAACAGCCGAAGAACTCACTTTCAGCTGAAATCGTTTTGTTTACGTTCATAATAAAGTTTGATTTTGTACGCCTCAAACAGACCTTTGTTCTGAACCCCGTGGCCTCGGAGCGGCCCGGTTCTGGCTCTGTGTTGGAGCTTTGTGCTGGAGTTCTGCTGGGCTTGCAGCAGCTGTGCTGCAGATGTGACCCTGCTGATACGGCTGCAGGAAGAGGGGGGCCCGGCTCCCCCGGCAGCCTTGACAGAGACAGATACGGGACTCGGTGGACGGCTGAGGACAGGTGGACCCGCTGACTCTGAAACTGCAACAAGAGATTCTGAGAATCGCTCGTCAACATTGTGTCGGTGCTTCGGCGCTGATTGGACCGCAGGTCCAGATAAATAGATACTTCAGATGAGCATGAATGTGCTGAAGCTTCAGAACACCAGCTGCAGAAACTCACAACAAACCAGCAGCCGAAGAGTTTCAGAAAGGCCAAAGCTGTTAAAGTTTCAGTTCATTCTGGAGTTAAATACGTCCACAGAGAGCTGAGGTTTGGTTAAATGTCTCACGGGGACATTTTGTCTCCATCGACGAGCTCCTGCAGAACTTTTATCTGTAAAGTTTTAAGTGATTAGTTTCATGATTCGAGTCCACGGGTTTTTTAATCGGATCGAGCTTTGGGAAGGCCAGAAACCAGTTCTGAAGTGTTTGGGGTCACAGTCCTCCTGGACCCAACTGTGTCCAGGTTTCAGGTGTCCAGCTGAGGGAGTCCTCCTCACTCTGGTACCACAGCATGATGCTGCCGCCACCATGCTGGACAGCTGGTTCAGTGTTCTCAGGTCTGAGAACCTCGTCTCCTCCAGACGACCTTCTTGTCTTTGAGTCCAAACAACTCATTCTTTGTCTCGTCCATGAGGACGGCTGCAGGGTTCAGTCCAGCTAGAAGGTTTGGTCCTCTTAGTCCATGATGATGAAAAACTGTCTTTACTGGTGGACAGGGACGCTGCTGGTCAGGGACACTGGTGGACAGGGACACTGGGACACTGTTGGACAGGACCCAGACGTGGTTCTGTTGATCTGTTTTCCATCACTTCAAACAGTCGAGGAGGTTCAGGAGAAAAACCAACAGAGATCCTGAAGGTTTCATGTCAGGAGCTGCAGGAGGCGCCACCCAGCTGCAGGGGTCAAAGTTCACGAGCTGCAGGAGTCAAAACTCACCAGCTGCAGGGGGTCAAAGTTCACCGGCTGCAGGGGTCAAAGTTCATCGGCTGCATGGGTCAAAATTCACCAGCTGCAGGGGTCAAAGTTCATTGGCTGCAGGGGTCAAAGTTCACCAGAGCTCAAGCACCTCTGACCTGGTTGAAAACCTGGACTTCCTGCAGGTCTGACTCGGCGGTTCTGACCCGGTTGTAAACCCGATGATGCACCAGAGGAACTCTGCAGTAAAAACTTGTCGCTGCTTCAGATTGTTGCCTTTGTGTTGCAGAAAACACGCGCTTGCTCACGGCCATGGGAATCAAACGTGCGGGCTGTGAAGTTTTTATCTGGAGTGACGCAGGCCTCCCTCTGAGCCTTATCGCCCCGACCCGGGAGCTGCCAACTCTCTGATCCTTTGGGTCAGAACCGTCACGTTTGTTTCCAGCCCAGAGGCGCTCGGGTCAGAGACGACCGCTGGTTCTGTTGTTCGAGGTCCAGATCCTTTGAGGTCCAGATCCTTCCTGGCCCTGAAGTTCTGCTCCGCATCAGGCGAGAGAACCGGTTGAGTCAGAGTCCAAACGGTTCTGGTCCGGACTAATGAACCTGCACATGATCGCCCCTCTGCCGGCGGGCGACACCAGCTCAGCCAAGGGGTCGACCAGGGTCTGAGCCGTACGAGTAACGAACGTCCTACCTGCAGCAAACGTCCATGGCTGAGTTCAGGTTGCCATGGCAACAAATTCTGCATCATTCAAAACTTTGTGTCAAACTGCGACGATTTTTTACAAAAACTGTGACTCCAGAGGATTTTTTTTAATCTTCAGGTGTAAAAAAAAAAACTAATTTACTTCCTGAAGTCGTTAAAAACAAAAAGCTTTTAGTTTTCTGTCGTTATTTTATATTCAAGTGTAAGAAAAACTAGAGAAACATTGTTTCCTGTGAAAAGGCAGAAAGATGATTTCTGCTGAAACGGTTCCATCGCTAAACGAGCTGAAGCTGAACAGCTGTTTGCTGAAAGCAGCAGAAATGAGCAGAAGAAGCTGAAATGTGCAGAAAGAGGCCGAATAATTACAAAAAAAGATAAAATTAGTTTAGTTGAAATTGGCAAAAAGGCGCCTAAATGGAGCATGAAAAGTTGAAACAGATCAAAGATGGAGGCACGAGCTGAAAAACATCCGGAAGAAAAACGGATCTAAATTTTTATGACTTGAATAAAAACTCAAGAGAAACCGTTGATCAGGAATAAAATATTTTTTATTTTAGCATAAAAACCTTGTCTCTTCATAACCGAGAATGTTTCAGCCAGCATCCATTTCGTCTGTTAGTAAAATATCTCGTGAGCCATTGAACAGAATGAAACTGGTTAGTCAACCTGATTCAAGATGGCCACCACAGCCAATCACTTCAGCTAATGTCAAAGAGTCTCCAGCTCAGTGAGTTCTGCAGGAAATGAGCCGAAGCTCGGTGTGGTAGTAGCTGAGAGTTGTTCCAACAGGACTGTGTGTCTGTGAAACAGTTTTCATTTCAGCGCAGAAGCTTCTCATCGACAGGAAGAAACCGAACGAGTGCGAGAAGATAAACGCTTCGTTTCGTTGACACCGTTTTATCTCGAGGCCTTATCTTGTTTTCCTCCAGAAACCAGATTTAAACGTTTGTCAATCGATTATCACACAAACTTTTCTCAAGGTCGTTTGTTCTCACGAGAGAACGTCGTTTTCTAAACGTGACGACTCGAAGCGTCGTCGTCCACTTCCTGCGCGGCGGAGGAAGAAGAAACGAAGACGAGCCGCTCGGCGTTTTTAATCGGCTGACGACCTTCAGAGGTCCGTCACCGAGATAAACGCCTCAAGATCGACGTGGAAACGTCACGCCGGCCGAACCTCGAGCGAGACGAGACGAGACGTTCTGGTTTCCGAGAAATAAATAACAATAAATAAACATTTTAATACGAAACAAACGAGAAGCAGGAAAACAGACGTCTCTGAACAGACGCTCGGTCCAGAGAGGTGAAATACAGAAAAACAGAACCAACGCTGACCGGACCCACAGACAGAACGTCCTGCATCAGAGGACGTCCTGCATCAGAGGACGTCCTGCATCAGAGGACATCCTGCATCAGAGGACATCCTGCATCAGAGGACGTCCTGCCTGAGCAGACGTTCTCTCAGGCGAGTATGTCCTCTGATTCAGGACGTCCTCTGAGGCAGGACGTCCTGCCTCAGAGGACATCCTGCATCAGAGGACGTCCTGCATCAGAGGACATCCTGCCTCAGAGGACGTCCTGCATCAGAGGACGTCCTGCATCAGAGGACATCCTGCATCAGAGGACGTCCTGCATTAGAGGACGTCCTACATCAGAGGACGTCCTGCGTCAGAGGACGTCCTCTAATGCAGGACGTCCTCTGATGCAGGACGTCCTGTGAGGCAGGACGTTCTGCCTCAGAGGACGGCTCCTTGCTTTCACATGGAGAGACGTCTGATGATCAGAGACACAGACTGAGCCGTTTGGACGAGGCTTCACTGAGCAGCTGTCAGGTACGGTGGTGGCAGCATCATGCTGTGGGGTCAGTGCGCTACACAAAGCCAGAGTCCTGCCAGGAGACACTCAGCGAGGGACGTTTGGACAAACGTTAGTGGGACACATTTCATCCTGGAGGTGAATCATTTACAGGAGACAACAAATCCAAACTGTCGGACGTTTCTTCAAAAAGACTGAAGTCGTTTTATAAAAATGATCCGCTCTGAACAAACGGTTGGAACGAAGCAATGGAGCTCAGAGTCCAGACCTCCAGACCTCCAGACCTCCACGCTGCCCAGCGTGTGCAAACTTCCAGAACGGAGCGAAGCAGCAGAAACACTGAACGTCCATCGTTTCCACGACGCTTCAAAAAGTCCAAATCTGTTCAGCACCGGACGAGCAAACTTCATCAACGTCTCTGAGGAGCGAACAGAACCAGAAGATCCATCAGGTTCTGCTGGGCTGCTCTGTTCTCTGGCTCTTTCTGACCTCCAAGTCCTACAGGCTCCAGGTTCTCGTCTCGTGGAGAACCTCAGAGGGGTCTGAGGGAGGCCGACGGGGCCGGGCTGGTGGACATCTGCACGTTGGGCCTTCTGCGTGGAGATGAAGCTTTGCTCTTCCGTGGGAACGTCGGCTGCCTCTTCTTTCGGTAGGCGTCTCTCTGCGGACTGTCAGGAGCTCCGACGTTCTCCAGGAGTCTCTTCTGGAACACGGCCCGGAACTGCAAGACAACAAGGAGACACGAGGGACGTGAGGGACGTGAGGAACGTGAAGAACGTGAGGAATGTGAAGAACGTGAGGAACGTGATGAACATGAGGAACGTGAGGAACGTGAAGAACGTGAGGAGCATGAGGAACGTGAAGAACGTGAGGAGCATGAGGAACGTGAGGAACGTGAGGAACATGAGGAACGTGAAGAACGTGAAGAACGTGAGGAGCATGAGGAACGTGAGGAACGTGAGGAGCATGAGGAACGTGAGGAACATGAGGAGCATGAGGAACATGAGGAGCATGAGGAACATGATGAACATGAGGAGCATGAGGAGCATGAAGAACGTGAGGAACATGATGAACATGAGGAACGTGAGGAACGTGAGGAGCATGAGGAACGTGAGGAACGTGAGGAGCATGAGGAACGTGAGGAGCATGAGGAACATGAGGAGCATGAGGAGCATGAGGAACGTGAGGAGCATGAGGAACGTGAGGAACGTGAGGAACTCTGGTCGTGAAGACAAAACGTTTCGGGACGTGTCGCTCGTACCAGGTCTCTCTTTGTGGTGGTGTGAGTTGTTGTTGTTGTTGTTGTTGCTGCAGGGGGCTTCTTGAGCTTCGGTTTGGCGCAGTACATCTCCAGGTACTGAAGGTCACAGCCAGAGGACTTGCAGCATTGGTCCACTATCCCCTTGCCCCGGGGCCGAGGACCGTAGCCCGACCAGGAACCTTTACCTGGAAGAGAAAAGACAGAACGCGTCAAGAGAACCGCCACGAGCTGCTGAACTCAAACGTTCACGCCATCTTCATCTGATTCTGGTTTCTTTTTCAAGCCCCAACCATCAGCCTCCGCCACCGTGCTGACAGCTGGGAGGAGCCGTTTGCTGCCGTGCATTCTGGGTAAACATCTGTCCTCTGGTCTGGTTCTGGTCCAGAAGTCTTGTGGTTCCTTCAGATGAAACTTTACAAACCTAAGTCGTGCCTCCATGCTGTTTAAAGAGAGAAGAGGCAACGACTTTTGACCTTTGACCTGCTGACTGAGGCCTGTAGAGCCACTGCACAGTCTGACCTTCAGGGTGAACCAGCTGTGAAGATTATCAGCTGTCTGAGGTTTTCCACTAGTTAATAACGTTCTCTATGTAGAACGAGGGACTCCGGATTGTTTGGAAATGACCTTTGACCCTTCCCTGCTGCTCTGAGGTCATTGCTGATGTCTTTCCGCCCCGTCATTGTGTGCTGCACATCAGAGGTGGTTCTGATGATGATCAGTTCATCAGCTGCTCCTGGATCATCCTGAACCTCTCTGATCCTCCAGAAGCAGCGAGGCCAGACCTGCTTCACAAACTGCAGAATCAAGTCCAGGTGTTTGTTTCCAGTCCGACTCAGGTACGCAGGTCCAACTCCGGACACTGAAAGGAGAGATCCAAGTCGGGATCATCCAGGAACATGAAAGCAGGAAGTTCCCTCCTGGAATAACTCCTGAGCGTGAAGCAAACACAAAACTTGTTTTAAAGCAGCGCTTCATTCCACTGATCCACACATCCATGCCCCGCCCCTTTCCCACCATGCCCCGCCCCCTCTCTGCACCTTTTCTTTGTTCTCAGTGAGAACACTGAGCGTCTCAGATAACGAGTGTTTGAACAACAAGCCTATCGCAGGAGGCACAGCGTTCTGCAGCTGATTTGGTGGATTGCCATCGGGCTGATAGACGAGCGACGTGGCCTTGGTCGGAGCGGGGCCAAAGGGAATCAGGTGAAAGGCCTTCTGGGTAATTGTGCGTGTGAAGTTGGTCGACAAACAATACTCCAAACGGTGCACAACGTTCTGGAAGAAGCATCGTGGCATAATAACCTTTTCCCGAGCAGGAAGTGGGCGCTGCAGGAAGTGGACGCTGCAGGAAGTGGGCGCTGCAGAAATTGGGCGCTGCAGAAAGTGGACGCTGCAGGAAGTGGACGCTGCAGGAAGTGGAGGCTGCAGGAAGTGGAGGCTGCAGGAAGTGGAGGCTGCAGGAAGTGGAGGCTGCAGGAAGTGGACGCTGCAGGAAGTGGAGGCTGCAGGAAGTCGAGGCTGCAGGAAGTCGAGGCTGCAGGAAGTGGGCGCTGCAGGAAGTGGGCGCTGCAGGAAGTGGAGGCTGGTGTTTGTGTTGTGGTGGCACTATGACCCACGGCAGTGCTTCCATGTGGACACAGTCCGTGTCCTCTCAGAATAATGTCGGGACTTAAAGACGTCCAATTTCACGACAGACAGAGTTTATTTCCAGGTTCTGCTGTGAATCATGTGACATTTCAAGAGAACATCAACTTCCTGCAGGAGCTGACGAGTCTCGATACAGAACTTCACTTCCTGCATGAAACCATGAAGACACTGAGGACATGGTGGACACTAAGGACATGATGGACGTTAAAGACATGATGGACGTTAAAGACATGACGGACACTGAAGACATGACGGACACTGAAGACATGACGGACACTAAGGACACAATGGACATTAAGGACATGGTGGACATTAAGGACATAATGACACTAAGGATGTGGGGGACATTAAGTACATGATGGACACTAAAGACATGGACACTAAGAACATGGTGGACACTAAGGACGTGGGGGACATTAAGTACATGATGGACGTTAAAGACATGATGAACACTGAAGACATGATGGACACTAAGGACACAATGGACATTAAGGACGTGGGGGACATTAAGTACATGATGGACACTAAAGACATGGACACTAAGAACATGGTGGACACTAAGGACATGATGACGCTAGGGACAGGGTACACACGATGGACATTAAGGACATGTGGACATTAAGGACATGATAGACACTAAGGACACAATGGACATTAAGGACATGATGGACATTAAGGACATGTGGACATTAAGGACATGATAGACACTAAGGACATGATGGACATTAAGGACATGGTGGACATTAAGGACATGATAGACACTAAGGACATGATGGACATTAAGGACATGGTGGAAATTAAGGACATGATGGACATTAAGGACATGGTGGACATTAAGGACATGATGGACACTAAAGACATGATGGACATTAAGGACATGATAGACACTAAGGACATGATGGACATTAAGGACATGGTGGAAATTAAGGACATAATGGACATTAAGGACATGATGGACATTAAGGACACGACCACAGCAACATTTTCTACATCTCAAAGTGCTGAGACGTTTGAAACAAGCAGCCGGCAGCATCCCAGCAGTGAAGCATGGTGGAGGTAGCATCATCATGTGTGTGTCTTTAGATCACGTTGGGTTTATGCTTCAAACCAACTCGTCTCCGGTTCTGCTGCATCATTTTATCAAACTCTTTGAGTTCTTGGTTGAGTTCATTTCTGACTTGGGTGGTTTTGTTTCTGAGCTCTCTGACGTCTGGAAGAAAAAACACCGACCCGGACGCCGGTGGACTCACCCAAGTAGATCCCACGATCCCCACAGACGAAGATGAGGTCACTGAGGAGTTCTGACCCGCAGCGGAGTCGGGCCGCCTCCGACGAGATGGGCCAGCCTGCCAGACACATGCTGGAGTAGAACGTGCAGATCCGAACACACAGCACCTGAGAACAGAGGGACGCCGCTCAGGTGAGGAGGAGGAGGAGCTTCATACCTGTAAATATTTATTTCATGTTTCTCTCAGCTGCAGGACGGAGGCGGAGCGCGATGCTCAGGAACTTAAAGGGACAGTTCAGAACTTCTACAGTGGAGTTCTGTGAGGTTATAAACAGTATCTTACCTGACGCAGATGGCCCTTTGAACGACTGCTCAGGCAAAACAACTTGGAGAAAAACCGTTTAATGTGGCCAGACTGATGAGCTGAAGGCTAGTCGGAACGTGACGCTCCGTCGCCTCAAAACAACTCTAAAGCTCTGCGTGAACGTCTCATGACGGTTCTGTACTCTGAACTCTGCGGCTGTGAGCATGCACAAACACCAAAGGCAGCTAGCAGTAGCACTTCCTGTGCAGGTTGAGGTCACTTCCTGTGGGATAATTAGCTTTTTTTCCCCTTTGAAAATAATGAAAATGACAAAAACATAAATGTTTATAACTGTGTTTTTAGATCGGAGCTGTTCCAAGAAAGAGATCCACTTTGGTTTTGGTCCCGACTAGCCCTTTGCTCGTCACTCCAGTCAGAATTAAACCATTTCAAATAACTGAGGGCAACCAAAGAGCTGTCTACATCAGGTAAGAAACTGTTCTTAGTATTTCCACAGAACCACATTTGACAATAACTATCTATCTAGAACTGCCAGTGAGTGTGTTAGTTTGTCTGTTAGCAAAATATCTCATGAGCAACTGAACAGATTTTAATGAAACTCTTAAAAATTCATCTTTGGAAGTATGTCAATTAACTTTCAGAGTCAGCCAGATTCAAGATGGCCGCCACACCTACTCAGCCTTATCAAACACAAAAATAAAGACGAGCCAGACAATTGTACAGCTACTGAGCTAAAACTTGGCGTGGTGGTGGCTGAGAGTCATCTGCAACAGATACTCTGAGTGCTGACAGCTCAGGTGAGATGTTCATTTAAAACTGTGGCGAACGAGGCGGCGGGTGACAAGCATTTTATTGAAGGAGGAAGTTTTTTTAAGTTTTCAAAGAGAAATCTGTGGAAACAGTTTCAGATTAAGGATGATTCGCTCAGATGTTTGTCCTCCAGAAGAAAACAGCTTCCTGAACGTTTTGCTTTCTGCAGGTTTTGACTTTTACACACGAGTAAAATTAAAATATGTTTTTATTTAAATTTTTTTTTTTTTTTTTTTACATTTTTTGTTCCAAACAGTAACAAAAACAAAAAAAAAAATGTTTTGGGTCAAAAATAAGTTTTGTTTTTTACGCTGAGGCCTGAAAACTACGACTCTGCGGGAAGTCGAAAACTTTTCTTAAACCAAGGCAGAAAATGTAATCTGCAGAGATTAATGAAGAAGTTTTATTCTTTTTCTCTGCTCTGATAAAACAGGAACGTCTGACAAAGTTCAGTCAGGTCCTCTGGATGATTCTTCTTGTTGAAACGTTTTGTCTTTTATCCAAAGGACTTCTTCAGTCTGAGGAGCTGCAATCAGCTCAGTCTTATAAATAGCACCTTCTCACAGTGGATCAACCAGTTTGCTGATGACAGACAAAACCAGCTGCTCA
>JARVGQ010000116.1:37380251-37390959 GCA_031762355.1 Hypsolebias martinsi
TTCAGCTGTGTGGCATCAGAGACACATCTAAAAGCTGCAGGACTCCGGCCCTCGAGGCCTGGAGTCTGACACCCCTGATCTAAATGCGTCAAAACTTAACCAGTTCTGTTCAGGGACCTCTCCCCTCAGGTCATGTGACCTCACTGTGGCAGGAAGAGGCTGTGAAGAGTTGGCAGTGGTTTTCTATAAACGTTGTCATAGTAACTGCTGGAAACATCAATAAAAGTAACGGCACACATCACGGGGCGAGCCGGTTGTTTTCATGAATCGTGTGTGTGTGTGTGTGTGGACACACGCTGCGGTTCAGGCCACATTAAAGCTCATAAGACCCGTGTCAGGTGGATGATGATCGGTGCTGCCTTCAGGCTGTCTCTAAAAACAGACGAGGACCCAAGTGGACCAGGAGGAACCTCTCACCTCCTCAACCTTCCGCTCTGGTCGGATCCTCTTCTTGAGGGCAAACGCCGGAGACTCCGGTACTGTTGGTAAAGGAACCTTCTTCTCAGGGAGACCCTGCCAGCAGGAGGAGACGTTAAACCTCAAACACGTCTAAAGGTCAGTCATTCTGCTTCCTGTTGGGGACACTCACCACCACCCCCTCCAGGACCTTCAGGGGCAGAGGGTTCGCTCTGAAGCTGTGGGGCTTCTCCTCGAGCTCCTGGGGCTTCTTGGACGCGTGTCTGTCCTGAAGACGTTTCTCTATTTCCAGCTCGAACCCTTGAGGGACGGTGGGCCCCTTCACCGCTGGCTTCTTGAGCTCCTCTGCACCCTCCAGGATCTTCCTGTTGAGCTCCAGAGCCTTGATCTTGCACCTGAACACAACACGAGCGCTTCAAGCAACCACCTGGAATGTGACACCTGTGACGGCTCGCCGAGTCTCACTTCTGAAGCTGCTCCAGCTCCTCGGCCTCCAGCTCGGTGCTGCTCTTCAAGGTGGCAGGTCTGCTCCTCTGACGGGTCATCAGGCACGGAGACTGGGGCTGCGTGAGCTTCAGGTGGGGGCCTTTGACCGGAGACGGTCCTGAGAGGAGACAAAGACGTTTTGAACATCTGCAGATCTGCCGAGGAGGACACCAGCAGAGGAAACAGCTAAAAACCTCCAGCCCCACCTCTCTCCTGGTCTCTGCGGCTGGGCCTGTGGTACCGGGAGGGGGTCCTGTTCTGGAACTGTTCAATCCTCTGAGCCATGGGAACATAGTCCTCAGGCTCCTCCTCCTCCTTCTTGGTGTTGTGACCCACTGAGAAGCTGAACGGTTTGGGAACTGTGGCTCCTTTTCGCGCCTTCACCTAAAAAAAAAAAAAAGGTCATGTTCCTGGACCAGATGCACGGTTCAGGAAGTCTTCTACTCAACCTGGACCAGGACGGTTCTCACAGGTGAGGAGGGTTTTCTGAGCTGCTGAACGAAGTCGGTTTCTTTGCACGGCGCGTCTGAAGAAGCGGAAGCTTTGATCCTGGAGTCCGTGTGGAAGTGGAAGTCTTTGGGCACCGTCGTGGACAGGACGGTCTTCTTTGGTGGCGGACCTGGAACAGAAACGTTTCAGAGTCCAGAAAGGTTCAGATCAAAGTGCTCGTGATGTTTAATGGATCAAGTCTTCACTCACCGCCGGCCAGAGCAGCCCTGAGGCTGGCCTCGTTCCTCCTGCGGTGCAGAGCCACCTCCTTCTGGAGGTTTCTGATCCGCTCCAACTCCAGCTGCTCGGAGGAGTTGGGCCTGCTCAGAAATGATCAGCATTAAGAAAGAAAGAAATCCAAGGTTCCATTCTGGGTCCAACTCTTCTCCAGATTTAGAAACGATGTCTGTCGTTCTGTCAGTGAGGCCTCCGATCATTTACACAAACATTTTCCCTGACAGGTGGTTTTCTTGAAACCCAGCAGGTCTTTTGACTTAAATTTGTCCTTAAATGCCAAGAAAACTAAACTGATGTGGTTCGGTCATGGAGGAGGAACCAGACCCACCTCGGTGGACTTCACTGATATTACAGAAGAGTTTAGAAATTTAACAGTTTAATAATATTTGTGAACTTGGATTAATGGAGCTCTGTCCTTTTCACATCATGTTAATGTTTTACAATCTAACGTTAAACCCAGACTTGGTTATTCATGTAGAAACTGATCTTCATTTACACGGCTGCAAAACACACCACTGATAAAAATAAATAAAGCAGTCTACCTCTGTTGGATTATGGAATCATATTTTTCACCTTATAAGTCGCCGATTTTTGCACAATTTTCACGCCCTGCGACTAATTCATGGATTTGTTTTCCTCATAGTTATAAACCAGTTTTTGGCTGAGATAGGACAGTTTTCATTAACTGACTGAAAATACTGAACACAACCATTTTCAGCCACTAGAGGAACAGAGAGGAAGCGTGACATCAATAAAGCAGCAGTTCATCATATCGCTGAAGACACGCTCCTTAGCGGCTAACATGGCTACTAAAGCGTTAGCCGTCTTGTTAGCCGCTAAGGAGCGTGTCTTCAGCGATGTGATGAACTGCTGCTTTACTGATGTCACGCTTCCTCTCTGTTCCTCTAAAAGGCACACAGCACGGCTAAATGAACTCTGAACCATTTCAAATAAGGATGTGTCTGTCGTCCAGCTGTAGCTCCACACACGCTCTGCTGTGTTTACCAGAGCCGTGGGAACGTGGAACGCTGACGTGTTCTTCGCTCAGATTCAGGCGTAAGTTTGAAAAACAAACAGTTTGTTAACAAAAAGTGGTGAATTGTTTCTTGTCAATGACTGAATCGACACCGGACTAACAGAAAGAAACTGGGCTCCACCTTTCAGCCTCCAGAGTAAAACCAGCAGCAGTCACGAAACAGAACCGAGCTGCGGCAGCACCGGTCCAAACTCACTCTGTGTTTTTGCTGCTGGAATGGACTTCATGGGTCTTTGGGGTCACCTTGGGCTTCAGTCGCTTGCTCCTACGGAAACTGGACTGGGACCTCAGAGGAACCGGGTCCCTACAGCAGACAGGGATGTTAGAAAACCGTCAGCCAAAACATGATTCTGGTTGATTTTCACGCTTGATGAGCACGGGACGTGCAGACTTACTCTTTTTGTTTCTTAGAGGGAAGTGGAATTGGATTACTGTCCATCTCTTTACGCTTTGAAACCCTGAAAAGAACCAGATGGATCACACCCAGATCTTAAAGTCCGGTCCTCCACCCAGACTCCATTTTTAAAGAAAAGAGCTGCGGCTCGTACCTGCGTGGCTGGGCAGGGTTCTTGTCAGCAGCCCTCTTTGGTCGGCCCGCTCCCTGAGGTTCACCTCCCCACGACGTGACGAGATTTGAAGATGTGGCGGAAACATTCTCACCTGAAACAGTCCAGACATATTGGAATGAAAATAAAGTAGACGTTGCAGAGATTCTCATTAAAGACCGACTACAGGAGTTCTCACCTTTATCACCTCGCTGTGGTTTAGCAGGAGTGACGAGGTGAGGATCTGGCCCCTCGGTGCGTTGATCTGAGTCGAGGAATCAAAACTTCATTTAGTTTAAAACTTTTAGTTTCAGGTTTCATTAATTCTAATGGTTTCAGATTTTAGATGACCAGCAGCAAATTATTCTGGAAATCCTTAGTCTCATTTTGGTCAAAAGTAAAAACCTTTAAACAAACTTTAGTTGTGCATCATTCTTCTAAAGTTGATGAGAAAAACTTATCATGTTCAACCGTCTGTCCTAAACTAAACTTGTTCTTGTCTGTAACTTTGTGCTTTTTTTTTCTTCCCCATACTGTATTTACTTTTTATTTAAACTATTTATTCAGAAAGTCTCAAGTCACGACAACTCATTTTCAAGAGACCAGTTTTTGACAGACAACGTATAAGTACAGATAATTTACAACAATAAAATGCAACAAAACTGAAAGTACATCTAGTGTTTAACAAAATCCAAGTGCCATATACAAAAAAATAGATAAAATACGAAAACAATTTCCTCAGGGATCAATAAAGTTCTATCTTGTGTTAAAACATATCTGCTTAAGATTCTTCCATTGATCTAACCCCTTAAAGAAACCAAGGTGGACAGCTTCAGATCTTGTTGCAAAGTGTTCCAGGAGCAGAGTTGCTGAGTTCAGTTTGCACTGAGGGGACACTGCAGGTACAGTAATGATGGCCGGACAGCGCACGCTGTAGCTGCACTGACGACGTGACATTGAATGACAAACATGCTTTAAATGCGTCAAACACTGGTGAGCCAATCCAAATTAAAATCTACCAGAACAATTCCTTTGAGGTGTAAATTAGAAAAAAGCTGAATTAGTAACTTGTGGGCAGCTGTGGCTAGAGCAGTCGTCCTCTAATGCAAGAGTTGGGGGTTCAACTTCCACCATCAGTCACATGCTGAAGTGTCCCTGGGCAAGACACTGAACCCTTCATTAGCTATGTTTACAGTGCACGCACCAATTTTTTGATTGGATTGAAATGAATTCTGATACCGTAAATAATCTGACTGTATCGTTTAAATGGGCACAACTCGATCACGATGAGCGTTTACATGCAGCGGGCTTTTATTCAGAAGTACTGATATGCGCAGAGTGGTAAACTCTACTAAAACAAACAAACAAACAAAACAAACAACAAAAACAAAACAAAAAATGTCCTGATGCATGCTCAATAATCCAGATAGAAAAATCTAAAAAAGTTAAGTCTGGTCCTCTGGACGTTCAAAAAACAAAAGACTGAGCTGAATACAGCTCCTCAGACTGAAGAAGTCTTTCGGATGAAACGTTTCTACAATTTTTGTTTTGTTTTGTGAATGTCCAGAGGACCAGACTCAAAGTTTTTAGACCACAGAAGTTGTTCTGCTTCCATGATGCAGTAAACAAAATGGACCTGCGACAGGTTTTAATGACGGAGTCGTTACTGCACTCCCCGACTGAAGCAACGCACGGTTCAAACGCACCCCTTTCAAAGTTTCTAGTAGAAATGCATCGCTCACTGACCCGCTTTGCTTCCCCGGCATATTGGCATTAGCCAGGTGGAAATGTGAGGTTCAGGTCTCACATGCAGTCAGGTCAGTTTTCCACAATTGGAATAAAATGATCAGATTATGTGTTTACAGGCACACCGTTCGGATTCTGAATCAGCCTAAACCACCCCTCTCATTCAGATTACAAATTCATTCGGATCGAGCTGACTCAGCTCAGAACAATCCGAATGGAGCGTTTACATGACGCATTTTTATTTGAATGGCCATTTAATCAGAAAGGTGCTACAGTCAGTTTACCATTAAGTAGCACTGTTTAATTAAGAACACTAGGGTTTCAGAATCAGATGTGGTGGGGGGCTGGGGGTGTGTGTGTCTGCAGCAACCAACAACAACAGATAAGACTTTAGTGCCAAGATTTCAAAATGCTTAGGAGTTGATTTAGCAAACAAAACAGCAAAAATTATTTTTTTAATTGCCCGCAGACAAAACTGAAATAGCGATAAAGACGTTACACACAACTCAAAACTGTAATCACTGCATGTTTCATATTTAAAGTCAACCTCAGCAAACACAAAAATGACACGTTTGACCCCAACTGTGAGGCAACGCTCTCACACAACAAAGTACATGTTGGCAACAACCACAATATTTTAGCTGTAAAATTGCCTTGTGTGTTTGTGTTTTAATAACCAGTTGGATGTGGCTTCAGTCAGACCCAAACATTTATTTCAAATTTAAAATTCCTGCAGAGGTTCATGGGATGTTTCGTTAACAGACAAACAGGGCTGAATCCAGCATTTAATCCTGAAGAGTAAAAGTCCTTCACCTGATGACGGCGGGAGACAACAGAGATTAATTAAATTAAAAATCATCCTTTAGCTGTCTGCTTGCAGTTTTCTGCTTCTTTGTGCTAAAATATAATAAGTCTGATAATTTATTCTTTCTCTTTCTTAGATATAGTAAATTAAAATGTTTCTGCAACTAGTAAATGACAAAATTTGCAAATTCTTAAAGTTAGGCAGCATTTCTGCAAAGACTCAGGAAAAAAAAAAGACCCTCCTCAAGTTGTGGGGGCCGATCCTGGTCCTCCAGGTTTTAGATGTCCATTCAGTTTAAAATAATTTTACTAGTTTCTCTGCTTTCACACATCTAAGCTTCATCAGACGTAAAAAGACGTCACTTCCTGTATGAAAACGCGTCTTTTCCTTAAATAAATTAGATTTTTTTTTTCTTCTTAAGTTTATCTCAGTTTAACAATCAGTGAGTGGTAACTGAGGGGAAAACAAACCTAAACAGCTTCGTTTCATTTAAACCGGACAAAGGGAGACGTACCAAACCATTTGTCGTCCGTCTCCGAGTTGACCAGCTCCATAAAATCTGCGACGTGTGTCGGAGCGTCGAAGTCGTAACGCTGTGAAGCTTCCGCCATGACCACTGGCTCTTTTTTTTTTTGCTTCTCCAAGTTACCTGAAACGTGTTTATAGCGTTTGAGAAACAGGTTTGCAAAGGAGCAGCCCTCAGACTGCGCATCAAAGAAAACAACGGGTGAGCTAACGTTAGCATCTCTATCCGCGTTCGAAAACAAGAAATAAATCCCCCAAAGTGACCGCGAAAATGAGACCAACGGACATATACTTCCGCTGTTAACTCTAAAAAATATGTTCATAATAAAAGTTTACTTATCGACAAATACAAACAATTAGATGAGACATACCGCAGGCGTCCTTTCTAGCCGATACAGTTGAAAATACTAAACCGTCGCGCGGAGCCAAACATTTCCGTTCAAATCGCCTCCCTTTTAAAACAGCCAATAGGCATCAAGCTTCACGCCTATTGGCTAAAGAACCCACGTGATACTTACTGAACTGCGCATGTGTAAAACACAAATCTTGGGCTCGGCTTTTAAAAGGGAATTACTGTATTATAATACAGTACTGTAATATAATAATTAATCATTATTAAATGTAAACTTTGATACCGTGGATTCATTATTACATATGAGCACCAGTGATCCAAAATGGAAGAAGCGGGTAAAGATGGTGGATGGATGAACTTAACAGCCCTTACATACAACACACCTTCAAACGTTAACACTTTTTATAAAGCAGTTTTATAAAATACTGAATATGATTGGGCTAATGCATAATCAGTAATCTAGGTAGAAAAATTTAGCATGGTTAAGTCCGGTCCTCTACACGGATCTTGAAACGTTTGGCTCTTTTTTTAATCAAATAGACTTAGTCTGAGATATTGCAAAAAAGCTCATTCTTATAAATATAGAGCCTTATCATACCTGAGCCTCTTATGAATTAATTTTTCAGTCTTTCTCCTCCTTGGAGGGCATTAATCTGCCTCCAGCTCTGATGTTATTTTTGATCAGGATATGTTTTTTATCCACCACATTAAAAATGTTACTAGAACCTCCTTCTTCCACCTGCGTAATATCACTAAAATGAGAAACATCTAAAAATGATGCAGAAAAACTGGTTCATGCATTTGTCACGTCTAGACTGGACTATTACAATGGTTTGTTATCTAGGTGTCCAAAAACTTCTTTAAAATGTCTTCAGTTAATCCAAAATGCTGCTGCCAGAGTCTTAACTGGAGTTACTGGGAGAGATCATATCTCTGCAGTTTTAGCTTCTCTCCACTGGCTCCCTGTCAAGTCCAGAATATAAGTCACAATCTTACTTCTAACCTATAAAGCCAGAGACGACTTCTGTTGTGGCTTGGCGCTCCATAAATAAACTCAAATGACCTGAATTGTTTTGTTGCTGAAGACGTTTAACTTCTCGTCTCGAAGGCTTTATGAATGAAAACATGTCTGGACACTGTGGACTTCTAACATCCAGGTGGAGCAGCGAGCAGCTATTTATGCACCTGGGGAGCAGTCAGGTAAAAGATTCTTAAGGATACCCAGCATATGGGCATGGTGGGGAATCAAACCTGGAACTTTGTGGCCCCGTCTGGGCTACCCTACCACTGCACCACAGTCAGCTCAGTTAACCTGGATTCACAGGTAGAATGAACTCCGTTCTTCCCTCCTGAGGATCAGGGTCTTTATCTCCCAGGTAAGAAGTTGTTCTGTTTTTTAAGACTTTTGGAGACTCTTCAGTGGTGAAGAAGAAGCTTGGACGTGAGAAGATGAAGACGTCTGTTAAAGCCTGTGTGACTGAGAGTGGGAAGGGTTTGAGTCAAGCTGCTCTTTAAAGGTCCTAACAGACACTTTCAGAATAAGAAACAACATTCCTGCAAAATCCAAACCTTTTGTTCAGCTCAATTTTAGAAAATTGGTGATGATGTCACGCCAGCAACGATGGCCCGACCAATCAGAGCGCTCCAGACCAGGATCCCATTAACCTGGTGGATCTAAGAGGTTTTTCAATTTTATGATCATTTCTTGTAAATTTCAACACTTTGCTGATTTTATAACGTTAAACATTTGAAGGCTTTGTCACTAATGTTTCACGTCCTAAAAATAATCTGTAATTTAATGTTTCATTTGGTAAACAAACTAGTTTTATTATTACTTTATCAGAAAGAGTCCCCCGTCTTCTTACTAACAAACTTCTCTTAAAATTGCTTAAAAAAGAAGTTGTTCAAATAAGTTTAGTTTTTTTTTTTTCTACTCAGATTTCAAAACAATCAGACTTTTGTCTTCTTCAGCATTTCATTCATCTAAAACAACAACAACAAACTGAAATCCAAATAAAAACACTGGAACAAAAAAGACTGAAGCGATGACCGTTTCAAACCGATGTCACTTCTTTGGAGAAGAACAAACCCACGTGTTCTCCAGAACAAATGAAGTTCTGACACCATCTCCTGAAATCCTGAATATTTTCTGACAAACTGAACAATCCTCCCTGGAAACAATGATGTCACAACTCAGCTGATTTTTCATTGGTTGGCTCTGGGTCCAAGCTCCTCCTCTAACAGAGCATTTGTTAAACTCAGGTTGTGACTGAATGGAGTTGAAATTAAAACATCCTGAACATTTCAGCTTCTGAACAGACGGTGTCACAAGTCCTGGTTCATGGGCCCAGAAGCAGGACGTGAAGCGCAGGAGCAGCTGCTTCAA
Source organism: Hypsolebias martinsi (assembly GCA_031762355.1). Taxonomy (NCBI): domain Eukaryota; kingdom Metazoa; phylum Chordata; class Actinopteri; order Cyprinodontiformes; family Rivulidae; genus Hypsolebias; species Hypsolebias martinsi. Next base: position 37,389,276 of record JARVGQ010000116.1, read on the forward strand.
ACAGTTCAGTCGTTTTATTAAAACAAAAGGCGTCTAACTGCGTCAGCGGAGCAGAGAACCCCAAAGACCTGAAAAAAGAGAAGGTCTGAACGAATGCAGGCGTGATGAATGTTCAACCAGAACCAGGTGCGAGCAGAACGTAAAACCAAACAGATCCAAACAACCCCTCCAACAAAACCCCTCAGTCTGAGCCATCTGTTCCTTTTGGATCCTCTAGATCAGGGGTCTGCAACTTTTACGATCTGAAGAGACATTTTTGTGCCTTCGTTCACTAAATTAATCGTGGCCAGAGCCGCTACAGTTGTGGTTGTCAATTGGTGGCCCATGGGCCGCTTTGTTGGAGGGGGGTTTGTGGCCAGTAGGGGCCACACATTAAAAAGCTAAAACTATCTTATGATTTTTTTTTTAACATTCATTGATATTTATAGAATTTAAAACAAAAGAAAAACCAGATTCTTGTAAAAAAAAAAAAAAAAGTTGGGGGGGGGGGGGAAATTTATTTTTTGCCAATTTTAAAAAAAAAAAACTATGCAGACCTGTGAATTTTTTATTGTGGACAAAATAATTAAGTATAGAAATAAAGCATAAAGTTAAAATTAATATGTTTTGCTTTTTTGCATTAGTTCTAGTATTCACACATTAGCAAAAGAAATGGGGGGTGGACTGAAATATAAAACTACTGATGTAGCTTTTTTTTGTTGTTGTTTTTATAACAAGCAATAAACTTCAGTTTTATCTCAGTTCTGGTCAAAGTTTTAAAGAGCCGCATGTGGCTCTAGAGCCGTAGGTTGCACACCTCTAGATCACATGTGTCAAACTCAAGGCCCGGGGGCCAAATGTGGCCCTCGTTGACATCTTATCTGGCCCCCAAGATGATATTTTAAATGTAAACTACTTTAATCACTTGATTTTTTTTTTTTTTTTTCAGAAATCTTTGATTATGATGTCAAAAGCTCAGCAGAGAACGTCAAATGAGACCAATCAAACTCTTGTAGAGGAACCTACAACCAAGACAAGATGTCAGGTATCGAACTTGAGTTAATGTAGATTCTGAAACTGGTCCTTAGTTTGAAAAAGATTTTAATTTTGTCCCCTTTTGTCAGTGAGTTTGACACCTCTGCTCTAGATGGAAGGTGCAGGACCTGCTGGTCTCCCTTGATGCCAGGGCAGGTTGTGCAGGTGCAGCCTTCTGGTTTTGAAGGAGGACCTGGCTGCACCCTGTTGAGTCCAGGGATGTGAAAGTAGGACAAGAGGAGCAGGAGTCAGGTAGTTGTTCAGTCATTGTTCAGTCATTTTAATGAAACCAGATCTGATGAAAAGATCTGACGTCAGGGATGAGCTGATGGGACCTGAGGTTCTGGATCTCACTGAGCTGGACTGGTCAGAGTCAGAGTTTCTTTATTGTCGGACGCACCACACGGGGAACATGCGGTGCAAATGACATCATGTTCACAGGCTCCCAGTTACAACCAGCAATGAAACGTAAAAGAAAAACAGTAATAAGATCCAAGATATGAACTAAGAAAAAACATCAACGTTGATTTTCTACATTTGTCTGTTTTGCTACTTTGACATCTTTGTTTTAACTTGTTAAAAAAAAAAAATCAGTATTTCTCTCTTATGATTGTCTATTGTTGATTGTCCAGTGAAAATCTACTGTTGCTGTTGTCATCATTCTTAGTTT
>JARVGQ010000116.1:37401010-37413809 GCA_031762355.1 Hypsolebias martinsi
TAATCCAGGTACAAAAATCTAAAAAAGCTAAGTCTGGTCCTCTGGACATTAAAAAAACAAAACAAACCAAAGCAATTTTTTTTTTTACAAAGCAATGTTTTTTGAATGTCCAGAGGACCAGACTTAGCTTTTTTAGATTTTTCATAATGGTTTGGGAGGTAATGTTCTGTCTACTTGAGAGAGGAAAGGCTAATCCTTTTACTTTCATAAGTTTTCTATTCTCCAAATTCAAACAAGATATTCAACAATTGAAGAAGTAAATAGCAAAATAGACCATTTTCATGTCTGGCCATACAAAATATCTATTGTGATGTTTGATTATAATTTATTTTAAATGAGTCAGGTTGATTCCAGTGTTTCCTGATGTTTCAGATGCTTTGGTGAACTACATGTAAAAAAATAAAAAATAAAAAGTATAAATTCAATTTCCCACCGGCTTTTATGTGTCAGCAAGATAATCGTACCATTATTAACAAATAGGGACAAGCTTCTTTTCAGAACATGAAGGAACGATTAGGAAGCCTAATCATTTCTTCTCTTTGAAATTCATCAAGAATCTTTTAGAACAGTTTATTTCCAAAAGCATGACATGGAGGGTTAAAAATCAAAATTACTCACTGAGCCTGTGAATGTTTTCTAAATTAAAAATAAAACACCATAATACAGATAAATCTGTTCATTTTGTGAATGATGTCCCCATTTCCAACAAAATAATGGAGAAGCAGGTTATACAGGTATTTTAGGTCAGGCTGCCTAATGTCTTGCTTGGCTTTATGTGTTTTTTTTTTTTTTCCATCAACCTTTATTTACACAGGTTAGTCTCATTGAGTCACAAGGACTCATTTACAAGAAAGACCTGTTTTAAACAAAGAACACAGATGAAGTACATACAACAACAGACAATCATATAAAATGAAGTAAATGAAAGTAAAAAGTTACATTTCACACAGCTACACATCATTTCTTTATTATTTAGGATCCTGCTTTTTTGAATTCATAAAGTCTGGAGATTCAAGTAGCATCAGTGGGTTCTAAGTAGCTGCAAACGCCATAAATGAAGTCTCCAGAATGTCTCAACGTTCAAGGTGGTTCTGTTTCTTCGTGTGGTTGCAAAGGCTCGCAGTTCTGCTGCTTGTGTGTTATATTAAAACACATGCAACAGAGTTTATCTAATTACAGTCAGAGTTGATGCAGGTGTCTCCAGCTAACATGCATTGTGTTGTGAGCTTTTCCAACCCACCTCAAGAGCACTACAGATGTATTTTGACACCTGCCAGGAGCCGGCCTCTTACAGAAAACATCTGCGGCCAATGTCCCAGTCAACAAACCACCAAATCTGCGTTTATTTTTCCATTTTAAATGTGTACAATTACCATATTTTTCAACCTATAAATTGCTTCTTTTTTTTTTTTTTTTTTTTGGCATAATTTGCATGTCCTACAATTTATAAACTGAAGTGACATATTTATGGATTTTTCCCCCATACTTATAAAAATAATTTTGGCTAAGATATGACCGTTTTCATTCATTCTGATTGAAAATATTGAACACTATAATTTTCAGCTGCTAGATGGCACTAGAGTAGTACAGCATGCTGTTGTGTCATGTAATAGGTACAAGGGGCTATTAATGACACAATCAGCTTGCCATAGTTGGCCACCTTCGTCCAGCTTGCCTGGAGCCAAATCAACTTCATTTCACTGCACCGCCCGGCGAAATGCAGCTAATTTGACCATTGAAGTGCATTTATTAAGTAAAAGTTCAGCTGAGACACACCTTTACTACAATGTCGAGCAAATAAATAATTGTTTTTAAGTGTTAATCTGGTTAAATTTTTGTTAAAGTCCTCTCCTGCACGCTGCCATTTGGCAGTCAGATTTCTGGCACAACACCGGCCCACATTTCTGGGTTGTCAGCGGCGATGCATAAAAGATGCAACGTATACGACAAAGCAACGTATTTATGGATTTTTACTCTTCATTAGACATATTTGAACTAAAGTGACTTATAGGGTGGTGCGATGTGTACGACAAAAAATATGATAAATTATGTACGTAGAGATGGCTGCCAAGGTGTTGTGGAGGTACATGTAGGTGGACAACAAAATAATGTGCATGACTACAAATGCAGTTTGGCAAAATGTGCACAGAAAAGGTTTTGATTATCATAAACTGTCCATTCAAAATTTGGCCACACAACTCACTGGTTGCTTAATTGCAACCTAATTACACTTAATGCTCAGAATTCTGTGAGACTACAACTAAAAATACATTTTATCTTCTCACAGTTTTCATGTAACTACATGTAATGTAGTCACCATCTAGTCTCCAACAGTGGCAGCCCAGTGCAATCCTACCATGGAGGCCAAGGTTAGCTAAACCTGCACAGCACTCTTTATTTATCAAGTCAGACAAGAATGATCAGACCATGATAAATGCATCTATCTAGCACTGTAATAAAATGTATTTTTGATTTTTACATGCACATCACACTTGTCAGTTATATGGCCTATAAATCTAAAAGTTTAAATAAGGGGGAAAAGTAGTAAAACAGATATAAAAGGGAATAAAATACTGCAACCTTGACCACGTTTTACTCAGATCCACATTCTTTATTACCACATGGGCTTTGCAAAGAAAAACAAATGAATATACCATGGCCAGACAGAAGCGGTGGGGTTTCAGCATGCGCCTATTTGTGCACATGGGTGTGTTTTATTTTAATGTGTTTTCTTTTCTGGCTCTTGATGTGTTTTTTTGTAAGAAAGTAGAATATCACCTCAGAGACTTACCTGTTCTACTTCGCTCCAAACAATATTGATGTGTGTCATTGGTTTTGAGTGTTCGCAGCACCGGATGTGTTTTAGAGTTCATGGGATTGTAGCTGAAGAGTCCTCTGCCTCAACTTTTCTAAATCAAAGCATTGAATTAACTGTTGTAGCAGAGAGTATTGTACCATGTTGACTAGTTACCTGCACATTCATTCTAAAGGTCTTCAACATAAAAGTAACTCTGCAAGCAAACTAATAAGCTCTAAAAGAGAGGACTTCAGGACACAAAAGAAGCATTTGCTTAATGAATCTAGATTAGGAGACAGCCCAGCAGTTTGTGAATGTAAATCACGGATCAGCCTTATTCCAGAAATACAGGGATAAGAAATGGTCTCCACTTCCCAACGGGAGAATTCGATGTAAACAAACTGCAATGCAGAAGAAACATGAGCGACTGGAACATACTCAGAGAAGAAGTCTAACGGCACTCAGAAGATTTACTGGCAACAACTGAGTTTACCAGAGTTTACTTTACAAAACATTTCCTGGATTTATCAGAACAGTAACAAAAAAATGCGCTGTATGCCACATAAAGCCAGTCAAAACATGTCAAAATAAATGTTCTAACATTTTTTAAAGGACAGACCATTGTCAGCTACTTTTTATCTCAGAGTTTAAAATTAAGAACATCAAGCATTGCTGCCATTCCAGTAATATACATAACCTTTAGCAAAATCACAAAATGTTATGTTCAAAGGCTGTATTATGGATGTTTTTCAGCTAATACCATGTAGCACCATATCCATCAAATTGACTGAAATATGGTCATTTTTGTGATTTCCAAGGCCAGTTTTCTGTGGTTGTCAACTTGATTTTTGTTGGCTCCAAAGATTAATCTGCTGCTACTTTTTGCTACTTTCAATTATATTTGCCCATTAGTTCGTGAATTGTTTTGCTAACAATAAGAGTTCACATCAAATTATTATTGGAAAATTTTCAACCAAAGATCTTGTGCAATATGTTGGAGTTCATTGAGGATGATGCTCTACCACCACATTTTAGCCAAATGTCTGAAGAATTGACTGACATAGCCATTTGTTTGTTTTTATAGTTCAGTTGGCTGCAGCAGCAATTACCATAATTGCTGGTCTATTAGCCGCTACTTTTTTTGACAGGTTTTGAACCCTGCAGCTTACACAAAGCTGCGTCCATGGATTTTTTATTTATTTATCTTTTTTTTGACGGGCAAACAAGCTTCCTGCCACCAAAACATTTAGGTTCATCACACCTGGGTGCTCCTGCATGTATAAATAAATATATATTTTTTAAAATCTGACCAATGAAATTACCAAACAGGTCACAGTCGAACCAATGAAACGGGGAGGGGAGGAGAACGGGAGGTGGGACTCCCCTGCATGTGCAGAGCATGTGAGTCTCACATGCTCACAGAGCAATTTTGATCCGCACCACAAGCTTGCAGCTGGAGGAATAAAGCGAGCAATGACTTCCTGGTAGGATACTGTATTTTTTTTTTTTACCAGCCTTTACCAGCACTGTTCAAAAAAAATATATACTGTATATATTTATATACGTTACGATAAATAATTATATTTATGTCAAGGACGTCCTTGTAAAAGAGACTAATAATCTCAATTGATTTCTTTCCTGGTAAAATAAAGGTTTAAATAAATAAATATTGTAGCATTCTGCTGTGGTTAGCTGTGGTCACATGGTCTCTGGGAGGAATCTGGTGGTTGATTCTTGATTTACAACAAGAGCTGCACACCTCTCTCAGTAGCTGTGGGCTGCTACTCATGTTATAATGTGAACACCCCCAGTTTATATCTGGACAAAACTGTTAAAAAAATTTAGTGTGTGAGGCTTATATTTGGGTGCACTCTATAGACTGGTAATTACGGTAGTTGTAGATGTACATCAGTTGTTTATTTCCTGAATGTTTTACTAATTCTGTCTGGTGGATAATGTGATATTTTGCTAACAACACAAGCACACACACAGACTTGGAATAAAACAACAATATATGCCGTTATCTTCTGGAAGTGGGAGGTAGTAAATCAAAAACCTTCTCAAATTTAAATCTTAGGTCTGCAAATGTGATCTCTACAGTGTTCTGTTTGCCCGCTAACTTCGAACTGCTTTTATTACCAATAAATTTTATGCTGTCATTCTGCTTGTTGTGGGAGTCTGTAGGCAATTTTACTGGTAAACGTATGCAATATTGTTAAAATAAAAATAAAAAAATGCAAGAAAAATATGTAAACTATTTAATTTAATTGTGCACCAGAATCCCAGCAGGAAAACAAGTTAAAACCAGCACCAGAATTAATCCTGATTAAGTCAACATTTTGATGAGTGTTCAAAATAAATCAGCACACTCAAGATTAGAGATGAGCTTCATTACAGCCCGAAATATTACAACGTTCTGTGTGTGTTTTTACCTTCATTAATTTTTGTGCAAATAACACAGCCTGCCCTGGAGTGGCTCTGCACACATCCTCCTCCTCCTCCTCATACAAATGACTCCTCATCCCAGACATCCTTAAATATTCAGTCTCCAAACTTTGTTAAAAAATACTCTGCAAGATCGTTTATGAAGGAATACAGCACGCTCATGTAGAGCAAACAAAGCCCCAAACTATTTTAAAGTTTTTCCAAGCTTGAAAGGGCAATAATTAAAATTTTACTGTTGTACCTTTGCTAAATAATATATTGTAGCTAAATATTTAAATGGCTTTGGGTCAGGACAGGAGTGCAAAAGTAGTAATGTTTTGTTTATAATAAGTGTACCTGAGGACTTTTATTGTAGTTTTTATTTTAATTTAGCTTTTCTAATAAAGACAATTTATTATATCAATATAAGATTACAGTATCTTTAAAACTTCCATCTTCATGTTTTGAGCTTCCTGTGACAATTCAAATTATGTGAATTAATATTACAATACATCAACTCTGTACTTTGTTCTCACTTTTGTGTGATAGTCTACGTTTCATTTCTGTGTTAAGGAAAAATAAAATAAAATAAAAAAATAAGGTAAATAGATGGATGAAAAAAATAAATGTCAATAGCCAGATTTAGTTGAGACACATTTGTTTTTGTTTTTAATAATAAATTTGGGGTTCTAAATCAAACAAAATGAAAACATGATTTAGCCTGAAATCATTTATTAAATGTTCCTAAATAATCATAACATGGTCAACAATTTGCACTGAATAAGTTACTATACAAAACCACAACCTCCTTAATCCTTAAATTGTTCACTTTTTTTTAAATAAAAATGTGAGCAAGTGTGACTTTATTAAAAAAATAAATAAATAAATAAATAAATAATAAAAAAATAATAATTAAAAAAAATTATTCACTTTTTTTACATCTACTGTTTCACAAATAAATCTCTAATTTGCATATTCTGATTCGTGTCACAAATGAATCTGTAAAACTCACACATTAAAATACAAACGGAGCACATTAGCTCTCTCTTCAAGGATGAAAACATTGACCCTCATCGGTTTAATTAATCAAAAATAAAAATAAATATTCGTGTTTTCTAAAAGAACATTTGCAGTTATGAGCTTACTTTGCTACTTTGTTGATGACAGGTGCAAAGTTGGTTGGTCCGTAGAGCTGCACCGTCCTCAGGCTCTGGAAATAAGCCTCCAGAACTCCTTCGATGCCCACACAGTTTGGATGATCGTTGTCACCATTCTGCAACACAAAGCAGATGGCACTTTCATGGAACGCACAATATGCCGAAAGAAAAACTGCAGCGAAATAAAAATAAATCAAAGCATCAGACGCTTAGAGTACAGCAAAGTGTTGCTTCAATATACTTCCACCGTGCATGATGTAATTCATCTACATTAAGGTTGCTCTTCTCCTTTATACTGTGTTTGAGTAAATCTGTTGGTATGAAGCAGCAGATGGTGAAGACTTTATGAAGGAAGAATATCCACTAAATCATTTGGAGCAAGATGTAGTCGGAGCAGAAACACAAAAACCCAAGAGGAGCTAAAACTACATGCTAAACAGTAAAACTTCACCCTGGAGGAGATTTTACAGAACGACTTTAAAATTATTTTAGAATTACATCGTACTGAAGTTTTTAACCATGACAGGACTATCAGATAAAAGGATAATACAATCTGATGGCATAGATTAACTCTGAACTAATAAATTTACATCCATCCATCCAATCTAATCCATCCATCATCCATCCAATCTGATCTATCCAATCTAATCCATCCATCTAATCCATCCATACATACATCCATTCAATTTGATCCATCCATCTATCCATCCATCCATCCATCCATCCATCCATCCATCCATCCATTCAGTTTAATCCATCCATCCATCACCCATCCATCCATCCATCCAATCTAATCCATCCATCCATTCAGTTTAATCCATCCATCCATCACCCATCCATCTATCCAATCTAATCCATCCATCCATTCAGTTTAATCAATCCATCCATCCATTCAGTTTAATCCATCCATCCACCATCCATCAATCCATCCATTGATCCATCCATCCATCCAATCTAATCCATCCATCATCCAATCTAATCCATCCATCCATTCAGTTTAATCTATCCATCCATCATCCATCCATCTATCCAATCTAATTCATCCATCTAATCCATCCATACATACATCCATTCAATTTGATCCATCCATCCATCCATCCATCCATCCAATCTAACCCATCCATCCATTCATTCAGTTTAATCCATCCATCCATCATCCATCCATCTATCAAAAATAATCAATCCATCCATCAAAACATCCAATCTAATCCATCCATTCAATCTAATCTAATCTATCCAATCCATCCATCCATCCATCCAATCTAATCCATCCATACATACATCCATTCAATTTGATCCATAATCTATCCATCTATCCATCCATCCATCCATCCATCCATCCATCCATCCATCCATCCATCCAATCTAATCCATCCATCTAGCCATCTAGTTTAATTAATCCATCTTTCTATCCATCCAATCTAATTCATCCATCCATGCATCCCATCAAATCTGTCCAGTCTAATCCACCATCCATCCAGTCATTTATTCATTAATTCATTCTAATCCATTCATCCATCCAACTATTAAATCTAGTCCATCCATCCATCCATGTTAAGAAGATCATATAAATATGAGGGGGCCATACCTTTAAAACCAACTGAGCCACTGTGTCATCCATCCATCCATCCATCCATCCAGCCAGCCAGCCAGCCAGCCAGCCAGCCAAGAAACTTCATATTATAAATTAAAGAATAAGCCAAAATATTTATTTAAAAAAAAAAAAAAAAGTCAGAAATTGTTTTTCCTCCCTCTTTACTTTTTATAATCTGCTGTGCCATTAGCAGTATGTCATAAAACACTGGACATATTTTAAGTAAACTTTCAGAAAGTAATTATTTGTTGTATGTCTACAGTTTGTGAACATTTGGAGAGTCACCACAGTTAACTGATATTAGCCCAAACAAAAATAGTTATAACTTGGTTAGTTTTACACGTACAGAGTTGAAACATGATTCTCAACATATTCCCCTGCACATTTTGGGGCAACATTATAATCTCTACTCATTCTTTCAAATTTGTCAGTTCACAAAGAACAAAATACAAAAGTGATATCTTGAATTTAACATAAGTCCTTTCTTTAGTTTAACTGAAGCATCCAGCAGTTTGTGACCAGCTCAGCAGGAAGTTAAGAGAAAACGGAGGATTCCTGCTGGTTGGTGGATGAGTTGACGTCTCCACTCGTGCGACCAGCTGCTGTTCACCATGTCAAGATCAACTGTGGAGACGTGCCCTGCACGAGTGAATTAATATGTTTGTGTGCACGAGGGTGTCTTACCAGGGGAAACGCGTGGGAGATTTTGCCATCGGGGGGCAGCTTTGCTCCGAAGCCGTAGGCAGGAAAGAGCTTGTCGCTGTCATAGTCCTGGATTATCTCTCCCACTGCTTTCAGGGCCATGGCATAAGCATTCATCTGGTAGGGGTTCATATAGTGGAGAGAAGTGGGCTGGGACGGGTTACCTTAAAATCCACACATAAAAGAATAAAATTAGGTAAACAACAACAACATATCTCTATCATAATTAGAGCGACGGCACTCAAAGCCACTGAAGGACTGTTGATACGTTTCACATTCAGAACGTTTGAGCTGCAACTGTTGCTTCTTGTGTGTTTGAAAATTCAAACAAGTCCAAATGTTGGAAGGTTTATTGCATCATAAATAGAAAGAAGCACGTCAGTGATAAAATATAATCACTTAACATTGACTATTGGTCAAAACATGGTCCCCTGAATGAAAGATCATTAATGACCAAAGGCAAAGGCCGAGTAATGGTTTTGTCTGTCTGGTCATCAGTACTTTTAGCAAAATTAATCAACCCCATGAATCATGCGATGAATTTTAATTAAACTTTCATTAGAGATTCATTAAATGAACAACTATAACCAAATGACTTTTTGAGTCAATCTGATTTAAGATGGCTGCTACAGGAAAGCAATCATAAATACAAACTTTGCTATAAGTCAGACAATTTTACAGATACTGAGCTAAAATTTGGTGTGGTAGTAGCTGAGCATTGTCCCAAACACAAATGTTGAGTGCACCACATTGTTCAACATTTTTTGTTAATAACTTTAACATTGCATTTTGCTATTAACCCTGATTGTTACCAAAATGCCCCATGAACCACTGGACAGATTTTATTCTTGGACATATATCTGAACACCTTTTAGAGTCAGCCCAGTTCATGACAGCCACCACAGTTAATTCATCAAGGTTTAACCAAAATGGCTACAATTTATGTCTTAAACATACCGTAATTTGATTCTAATCTAAAACTCTAGCACGAAAGGGGGTGAGTGATATAAATTCCTTCAAGCAATGTTAGATCTTTGATTTTTTTTTTTTTTTTGCAAATAACCACAATCCAAAGGTGACACATGATGACTTTACATGCAGCCACTGGCAAAAATGATAGAATACTCATTTGTGGAGGATGTTTTTTTCAATTGTTTATTGTTGCGTTAAAACAAATAAACCACAGAAATGACGCAAAACTATCAATTTTCCAAAATCCCTTCCTTCTGGCATTAATAATAATAATACAAAACATTTTTTGTAGTCATTCTCAGTTGCTTTCATTAGATCAAATAAAGTAAAAAATTATGTAATCACTCAATTCTGAGGAAAGAAAAGATGGAAACATGAGAAAAATACTTTGAGGTTAGTACTTTGTTGCACCACCTCTGGCTTTTATACCAGCTTGAGTTCTCTGACATGGACCTAACTAAAAACAAACAGTATTCTCCATCAGTCTGGCTCCACTCTTATTTCTCCAACCTTTGCAAGTTGGAGCCTTGTCACTGACCCAACAACTACCTTTTTTTTTGTGCTGAGACGTTTCGCCCTCCATCCGAAGGGCTTCATCAGTCTGAGGAAACACCAAACAAACTGATTCTCCACCAACAGCCTACTCTAGAGTGGAAAAAAAAACTGTTATGTTGGTGCTAAGACGGACTCTGGGGCACGCTCTCTCCTCCAGTGCCCGCCCTCTCCCTTGTCAACAGTCATGCCAAACTGGTTCAATACACCAAAGTCCATGCTCAATAATCCAAGTATAAAATCCAACAATGTTCAGTCAGGTCATCTGGATGGTTTCATTTTTTCTACCTTTTTTGGGGGGGGGATGTTTCCTCAGACCGATAAAGCTCTTCGGATGGAGGGCGAAATGTCTCAGCAACAAAAAAAGAAACCGTCCATGATGACCTGACAGAACATTGTTGGATTTTATACCTGAATTATTAAGCATGGACTTTGGTCTTGTCACTGACCGTTTCTTTTTCGTTTTCCACCAGAGTTTCAACTGGACTGAGATCTGAAATATTTTCAGGCCGTGCCTTTGACATGATGTGTCTTTCTTGAAAGAAAGTTTTCACAGTTTTTGCCCTATGCCAAGCCTTATTAGCATCTTGAACAACAACGTTATCCTCTCCAAACACTCTTTCAACTGATGGAATGTTAAGTGTCTAAAATTACAATGTAGATGTAAGGTTTCAGTTTTTTCCCCTGGTTCCTGGGCGGAACCAATGAGCAGCAGCTGTTCATCCTAATGAGCTCCAGGAGTATAAAGGGCTGCAGTCTCCTGCAGTCTCCCTTCCCTTGCTGGAGCATTACCTATTGGTAGTTGCTACCAGCCTTCTCTTGGTTTATGAACTTAAAAGATTTATACTTACCTTATTTTCTCCTCGTGCTTGTAGTACCTGTCTCCTGAGTCTCCAACCCTGGATCCCTCATCTACTTCCTCGGGCCTGCAAAAGAACCATACATACCCTCAGCTGCCTTTCCAACACCAGCCTTACTCCTTACCTCTACCTGGAACTGCCTACCCTCTTCTCAACATGTCGAGGTCTCCACCTTCCAAAAAGAGTTGAACAACCTGAGATTAACCAAACATCCTTCCATGATCCTGGACTCCCCCTATTTCCTCCTTCCTCAGGTTTCTCCAGTCTCCCTTGTAAATAATACTCTTCAATATTATTCACTGTAAATAAATCACTGCAATCACATCCATGTTTGAGCCTGTTTGCCCTCAGTCTGGTTCCATCCGGGTTTTACCTCATAATTGTAATAGTAGACTTATTGAAACTGTTTTGATAGTGGTAGTTTAAATGATAGTTTTGTGGCATGCCTGTGATTTATTTTTCATACAAAATTAAACAGCTGAATGAACGTCCTCACAGAGTGGGGATTCCATAACTCTTGCCAGGGATCATATTTGGTGCTTTCATGTAAATCCACAGCACGTCTTTGACAGGCAGCCACATGTACAACGCAAAGATCAGCATATCGCCTGCAGGGGGGAAAAATAAAACTTGTGATTCAAAATGCTTTTGTTTTTCTTTTTGGGTGTCCCAGACGCATCATGCATCATTTGCATTCTTAACAGAGACTGGTTATGAGATTAATTGTGTGAAGTCAATCTGTGTTAGTAAAACTGATAGCTGCGGGAAGAACACAACATTTTATCTCTTCAAAAAAAAAAAAAATCATACAGAGGATTATAAAGAAGAAACATCACATTATTAATAACACTCTTGCTGAAGCATATGCCAGGAATATAATTATAGCACACACTTTATTACATGCCAATGCAAATGTAAGCCAGCTCCCTCCTCCCGCTCTCTTGGATAAGATGATCTGAAGTCTCTCCTCTGTTCTAAAAGGAGTGACCCGTTTTTAGAGGAGATGAAAGGATTGGATTAATCTGATAAGCCTTAGCGGATTCAACACTCAAACACACACATTGTAATGTGTTCCCCTTAATCCAATTGAGCTTCCCACTATGCCACAGGTGCACATTGCACCTCTGGACACAATAAATACCAAACGCCTTCCCTGTATCCGGTGCACAGTGCATGTTTCATCAGTAAAAGCAAGAACGGAGCAATACAGTCAAGGCAGTGCACTGAACAACACAAATGAGTGTCTAAAATGTGAGGAAAAAAATAATAATCTGATTGTTTCTCAAACAAAAGGGAGAATCATATTTTACAAGGATGTAATTCAAAACACACTCGTTTCGATCTGTAATTAAAGCCAGTTTCAGAGAAATCTGAAGTCTCAAAAAGAGATATAGCACATGGTAATAAAGAGGCATAAGAAGAACCATGCTTGAAAAAACTAATTAGTCCCCATGCTATATCCAATTAATTTACAAGCTGAGCCAAGTATTTTATTTATTCTCAACAGACATGTCTTCAGTTTGCTACAGCAATAAAAGCCATCATAAAAAAAAGAAAGAAATCTTAATAAAACGCATACCACCTGCCACCATTCACACCACAGTTCTAAACCAATGCTAAAGAATGTTTAGGATTTACCGTATTTTCCGGTGTATAAGTCGCAGTTTTTTTTTACTAATTTTCATGTCCTGCGACTTATACAGCGGTGCGACTTATTTATGGATTTTTCCCCATGTTTTTA
>JARVGQ010000116.1:37536924-37552584 GCA_031762355.1 Hypsolebias martinsi
CCCTTTTTCATTCCAGGCCAATAAGCAATTTGTTTTAATGCTTTCAGCGTGGCGTTCTCCCTTGTGTCCTACAGACAGAAGGTCATAGGCATGAACTAACCTCACCCCCCTTTGGTCGTGGGGGACCACGAACACAGGTGAGGACGTCGGTCCATGAGCAGAAGTTAGGATGCCATTTCTGATAATGTTACACAGGAACCTTATAGGTTTCGGCCAACGTTTCTTTTTACGTTTACCTTTGTATATGTAATTTTGGTCCATCTGAACCGTCAGCACAGTCGCTGCTGTGTCTGAGTGTTCGGTTTGCGACGGGTCTCCGTCGTTAAAGTATGAGTTTGCACCCCTTTCATCCGATGAGGGGTTGACAAAGTCTGTAACAACAAAGTCCTGGCTGCTGTCTATGACAGGGCGGCTGTCGGCGACCTCGGCAATGTTGTCATGTTTGCTGTCTGACTTAGTAGCAATGATATTGCTACACAACGTTCCAGGTTGGTCATCCATGTTAGTATCATTCACATTAACAACGATGTCTTGGTGGCTGTCTGCAACAGTGGCAACGTTGTTATTTATGTTCTCTGATTCATCAGCAATGATATTGCAACACGCTGTTCCAGGTTGGTCATCCTTGCTTGTATCATTCACATTTTCTAACAAACTGTGCAATTTCTCTGTCTCTTGTGAGCTCAGAGGTTGAGGGCCATTCTCCTGGACCTTTTGTGGTTCCCTGCCTGTCTCGGACTGTTCAGTACAAGGTGCAGGAGGAACAGGTCCTTGTCTCGGGGGTCCATTCTGGGATCCCTTCTTAAAGAATGGTTTACCTTGGTTCCCATCTTTTTTACACTTTGAACGTGCGTCCATCATCAGATTCATACATTCACGCTCTGGGGTTAGAACAAACCACTTCGGGTCTCTTCTGTTTCGGCAGGCACCTTCATTTAGCGGTTTGTTAGACTGAGAATCTTGGATTTTCTCGCTGTGTTCAGGAGGGGGAACTGATGTATGCTCTCCGTCCATTTCTAGCAAATGGGATTTGACCATTTCACCTGGATGCACCTCTAAGGGTGTCTTGTATTTCCTGTAAATCTTGAAAACTGTTACGGCCCACGCTTTCATCTCTTCAATGGTTTTATTTTTGTAATCATGCATCATGTTTACAGATGAATTTATCTCGGAGTTGAGATTGCAGCTGAAAACAAACTTAAAGCACTCATCTTCTTCCATGCCTGGATCACTTTTGTCAACAAAGTAAGCTAGGAAGATTCTGTCATAATACATCAGGGGGTGTTCACTTTCACCCTGCACAACCTTCTTGGCAGCTAAATAGCCACCGGGTCTCATGCTGGGACTTTCATCTGCGGATACGACATCTTAGTTTTGATTTCTTGAGTTAAAATCAGTAAGATGAGTTGTAATTTTAGTCGTAGCAGTTAAATCTTCTATCTTTCATAGTTAGCAACAAGTTTTTAAACTAATCAGCTTTCAGGTTTTATCCTCAGTACTGTTAACAAGTTTCAAAACATCAGGTACCTGTCATTCCAGGATTTACCCTAAATGAAAAAATGTAGTAAACACCCTTTTTTTTAGCAGTTTAACTTACCAGAACTTATCTTCAAAACAGATACTAATAAACCAAGTGTGATTTTTGTTTCTTACTCAAACGCCTTTAAAAAGATTTGAATTAAAATGCAATGCTCACTAAAAATACAGAGATGCAGCTTCTTCAGGTTTATGAAGGCTGTTATTACTGATGTCGACAGCAGATGGCAGTGCAAGCTTATTTTCACCACAATGTAGCTACAACTTCCTGTGGTTACTATGGTGATGTGACATAGACTTCCTCAGTGTCAGCAGTAGTTGAATCTGCCGTTGTTTATCTGTTCTTTTCAGCAAAACCTATCAGATAAAAGGTGCCTCAGTGTTTTCACTAGATAAATGCTTCTCATCAAGTGGGCAGTGAGTGTGTGAAACTAAATAGCTCACCGGTTTCATTCAAGTACTGACAGAAAGTCTGCTCATTCAATAAAGGGTAACTCTTTGCAGGAATTATCCCATCAATGAAAATCATAAGTAAATGCCTTTCGTAGCAATGTAACTTAAAAAGAGCATAATTCTGAAACAGGTACAATGAACCAGGCCATTCTTCGTTTTTATTTACTCAAACGCACTGAAAAAGAAGTAATACTGCCTTTTCACTAAAAATAACCAAATAAATCTCAGGTTTTGAATAAATACAATCTGAAAAATCGTTGTAACGCTGTATGTCCAGCAGATGGAGACATAAGCTCCTTGATAACACAGAGTGACTGTAATTACACTTCCCGGCCGCCAGGAGTCAGTAATGACACTGTTGGCCCGTTTGTTGACTTTCAGCGTGTAGCAGTTAGCGTAGCCTGTAACATTGCCGTTAGCACGGTCAAAAATCAACCTTTTGGAACAAATTATAAGTCCAAGAGTGAAATCACTCGAACAAACATCCCTTTAACAGACAAATAGATTGTATCAGAACTGTTGTGAAGACATTTTAAGTGTTTAAAACTTAAAGAAAAACAGGTTGCTCTGGCAACCGGAGTGAGTTGACGTAACCAGCGTCACGTCTCCTAGCCAATCAGAGCTCGAATAGACAGCGTGATGACGTCGTGAACCACACGACACACTTGTAGTTCTATTCACACCAATCACAGCATTTTGTAGTTCATACAAACAACCAATCATAATCCCAGAAAGAAACTGCGTCACACGAAGACGTTAGCTTAGCACAGCCAGGTTAGCCAAAGTTCGTAGACTCTTTGCTCGTAAAACACTGAAAATTGCACAAATAACACTGAAAATGAGGTAAACACAAGCAACTGGCAGACCACAAGGCTGCGCTCAGGCAAAACAGTGATTACTGCAGAAACAACGGACTCGAACGAGCCAGGTCAACTGGGTCGTGACGGAACCGTCCACACAGCAGATGACACAGTTTCAAACAGAATATGCTTGTAGCCCTGGTAACAGTGTAAACCTCACAACAGTATTATCAGCAGAATGAGAAGGAGCTTGCCAAAGTAACACAGTGGTCACACACATGAAAAGAATATACAACGTGTACGTTAATTCAAACGAAAACACAGCAACAATTCTTAACTAAGGCAGCTTCCATCAGCATTTTAAAACAGCAAAAATATACTTCTTTGCCACAAATGAACATATAAACACAGTTCTGTGTCGTTCTGAACACTTCCAGCTTGAAATATCCCTTTTTAGAATCAACTTTGACATCCAGTCATGCCAGCATGCAGCTTTTCAGAATGATAAGGTCACACATTTGAAAATCAAAATTCATAACTTTACAGAAGACCTTTCGGGCCACCAAATATGTAGTAGAACAAGGTGTAGATATTACGTATTCCACCTTACACTTTTCAATAATTACAAAGGACTCGTTCGAGTCTCATAATAATAATTATTGATTTAAAAACGGGTTCTCTTCTTTTTCCGATTAAACATATTTTCTTCTATGTGACCATGATGAATGGACATGAATGTGACATGAGACTTGAATTATATTTGACCCATCAAAGTGGATAGAATCATTTATTTTCAAATCATCAAAAAATTCATAAAATTACACATGATTGGCAGTGATTAATTTTACGGCATGAAAATCATCGGACACCTTAACAAGACAACATATACAAGTTATAAGATGGTAAATATAACTTTTCTCTGAAGGCACGTTAACTTATTTGTTACTGGCTTAAACATTTAAAGAAAAAGTTTTAAGAAAAGGAGGTGAGTAAGATTTAAGAGGAGAAATGTTGGATGGGGGAGTAATGGCTAAGGAGGAAGTGAGGATGGGAATTATCTTGAAGTGTTTTAACCAGAAATTCAGCACACTTTTCGGAGCTGGTTGTTGCTGGACTTCCGTCCGCTAATGAACATCGACTTTTTACCTTTGTGAAGATTCTTTGTCCCGACACAGGTAACATCGGCTTAGTCTTAACGTGCACGGACCATCCCATCCAGCTACGTTTTTCAGGCTTTCAGCTCGTCCACTTTCCCACGGCTCGCATGAGGTCTGCATCAACCAGAAGTAGCTGCGGTGGTTCCGGTTTGATTTTTCAAGATAAAAGAATCCTCAGAGGAAATTTATCCAAAATGTAAGGGACAAGGGACAAGGGCTGTTAATACCTTATTCCTGTCAGAGGTTAGATCACTACACCAGTGACTCAGCAGATTCTGGGTCCCTGCCTGGAGTTTCCATTTTGCAGCAGTTTGTTGGATTCCATCATGGCCGCCTCCAGACGTCTGATGGTTTTATCATCTGCTCTTATTCTCTTTTTATTTCGTTGTCTTGTTTTTCCATGGATTTAGTTTTCTGTTATTATTTGGTGTCCTTATTCTGTTGACAACATTTTGTTAAGCACTTCGAGGCCTTACAATAATAATTCTGCACTTTGTTATGATCGATCGTTTTATTGATTCCTGTGGCGTTTCTGTGGGAGGCTGTTTTGTTCTGGGGGTCCACCCGTGTCTCAGGTCTGCTCTCCCACCTGTGCAGGTTTCTGGACTACCTGTCAGACCTGTGCGTGTCCAACAACGTG
The DNA here is from genome assembly GCA_031762355.1 of Hypsolebias martinsi. NCBI lineage: Eukaryota > Metazoa > Chordata > Actinopteri > Cyprinodontiformes > Rivulidae > Hypsolebias > Hypsolebias martinsi. Next base: position 37,541,511 of record JARVGQ010000116.1, read on the forward strand.
GCCATCCCCGTCACGCAGGAGCTCATCTGCAAATGTGTGCTGGAACCCAAAAACCAGGACATCCTCATCAAAACCGAGTGAGTCGGAGCGACGAGGAGGAGGGGGACCTTCATCAGTCTCAGCCCACAGTTTGATCTCTGTACAAGCTGATACTAAACTTTATTATGTCATCTGTTTTCACCTGTTCGTTTTAATTATGTCATCTGTTTTCACCTGTTTGTTTTAATTATGTCATCTGTTTTCACCTGTTCGTTTTAATTAGGTCATCTGTTTTCACCTGTTGGTTTTAATTATGTCATCTGTTTTCACCTGTTTGTTTTAACTTGGGAGCAGAAAGAGGCGTTTATTTGTGAATCTAATTTGACGAACAGTTTTTATCTCTAACGTCCACATTTACAAAACCAGAAGAAAATGATTTCCATTTCCCCTCAACGTAACATGATCAACTCAACCAGCAGGGGGCGACAGAGCTGAAAACAAAGGCTTTTTAAACTCACTGATAATAATCCCATGTAGATTACCAGCAGATCAACACTGCAGCACATTTTGACTGGATTATGTTTTTAATGACGTTGTTTTATTTCTTTGTTCCAGGCGCCGCGTGTCAAAAGATGCTCACTCTGGTGGTGATCAGGGAGACTACATGGGGATGGACGACTATGGAGACGAAGACGAGGTAGACCCGTCCTCCTTGTCTCTGTTGAACATTCAGGGACATACTGGGATGTAAACACACCACAACAAACCTTTAACTGGACTTTCTGACCAACCTTTCTTAAGGATTTGTTGTGTGCACATCGTATCATGATGAAAGAGATAATCCCACTAAACAAGACTGTCCAAAATGTCTCCAGTTGACACAGAAAGACTCCAAAGAACAGCAGGACAGGGACATCCAACTGGGACATAATGTACAGAAGTTCTCAGACATCTCTGTAAAGGAATACGTTCTGCCGTCCCTGCAGTGTTTGGATGTTTCTTGGGTGAACAGAGTTTCCTGCTCTCTTTGAGGTTTGCTGGTCTCCTGGTTTCAGGTGTGGCTGGTCTGGACTGATAAGACCAACGAGAAACAGGAGAAGAGCATCAGGCAGCTGGCTCAGGAGGCAAGACAAGGAAACGCTCACGATGAGAATGTCCTCACCTACTACAGGTACGTCTGACTTCAGACACCATCCAGACCCTGCCAGAGTTTTATGAACCAACTTGTTGTGTCTCTGTGGACTCCTCAGGTACCAGCTGAAGCTCTTCGCCCGCATGTGTCTGGACCGTCAGTACCTGGCCATCGATGAGATCTCAAAGCAGCTGGACGTGGAGCTCATCTTCCTCTGCATGATGGATGAGACGCTGCCCTTTGACCTGCGGGCATCTTTCTGTCGCCTCATGCTGCACGCCCACGTGGACCGGGACCCCCAGGAGCTGGTGACCCCTGTCAAGTTCGCTCGCCTGTGGACCGAGATCCCCACTTCCATCACCATCAAAGAGTTGGTGGATTTTAATCCGGGAGAAATTATCCTGTCTCAGGCTTCAGATTGTACAGATGAGGCAGGAAATTTCAAGTCTTTGTAGCGATGATGTTTAACGAAGAGCGACTTCCTCTCGCAGTCCTTCCTGTTTAGCCGTTTTATATTTACTCAGAATCAGAATGTTTTATTGTCATTGTACCGAGATACAGCGAGATTATGTTCGTACAGTCGTCCGAAAGATGGGCGGAGTGCATGTTGCTGCTCCTGAGAGTGTGGCCCCTTATCCTTTATCAGAATACTTTTTTGATAGAAAAAGGGAAAAAAAACATGAGGATGGATGGTATTACAAAAAAGATCTCTTCACATCTTGTCCTATCAGGAGAACACGATTTAAGACATTAAAAACTACCAGCAGTACATTTACAGACACATTACATATGTATTTGATGACAAGACGGTGAGATTTGTCCACGAAGCACTTCCAGATAAGCCATAGTCCTGATAAGATGTTGGTGTTCAGCTGGCAGTTCTGATAGGCCTTCACAGAAGTTCTCAGGTAGGGGTGGGGGTGGGAGGGGTGTGATAGATGAAGCTTTTTCCTTAATTGACCCATGTCCCAGGAGAAATTTGATAGTCGGCTCACATCCGAGGCCAAACGGGGGAGTCAGATTCAGATAAGCCACAATTGTTGAGTTTTTCAGGCAGACTGTTTTTTTCTTGTCAGCCTTGAGTCCTGCTGGTACTTTCAAGATCCACAATGGCCAGATTAGTGGGCATTCCACTGGTCCATGCTATGAGTTTTCTCCAAGGTCATCTCCAACATGCCGGCGAGTCCTAAAGCCGCAGGTGGCCTGAGATTCTCACAAATCGACTCCATCTTGCGGTTTAGCTCGTAAATCAGCTGATTTTGAGTACTCATAGCACGAACCAAACCTTTACACAGACTTGGCAGTTTTGTCATTGCCGATGTCTTCCTGAAAAGCCGATAACATAAGGACCCGCTGATGCCAAAAAGCAGAAACCCTGCTATCATGAATCCAATTATGTAAACATCTTCGTGTTCTCCTGAGACAGAGCAGAAAGACGCATCAGCTCCCACACCTCCCACGGGTCCATGATGGATCCTGCAGCGAATCTCAGTGGGACATGAGGGCTATCCAGAACACTGTCGCTTTGTTGAAAAAAATTTGTTGATTGTGTTGAAAGTCCAGCTCATCAGATCCAAAATAGTATTTTTCGTTCAGAAGATGTGAACCCTGAGCTCCGAGACACAGACAGAGAGCAAAAAAAGCAGGAGGAAGAGGAGAGCAGGGGAGGGAGAGGAAAAAGTCTTTGCCTTGAGCGAGAGCAGAAACAACGAGAGAGTGTTACTGTAGTGACACCTACAGTTCAGGAGAACTGCAGCAGCACTGCTGTGAGCAGCAACAAACACTCTGAAGGTGCGCTTCATCCTGAGCATGTGAATAAACAAATAATCCAGAAAGAAAAAGTTAATTATGTTTTCTGTTTATTTTTTATTAAAGAACGTTCATTTTGCTGCTCACAGCTGAGTTACTGAGAAAGTATTAAATCTGCTCACTTGGTTGAGAGCGGCCATTTTTATGAAGTAGTAAATAAGTAACTGTTGTGGGAGGATGCCTTTGTTTTGTTCTCTTGATATTAGTTTGAGCGGCACTCTTATGTTGTTGTTGTTGAGGAGAACTTCCCTGACGGCGGCGTGTCTGAAGTTCTGCTATAAACAGCCAAACCCCAACGTCCTCCTCCAAGACTAATTCAGCAGGGCGTCATTCAGATGAGTCAGATGATGGAGAGCTAAGTCAGAACATCAGACCTTTAATCTGAAGGACCAAGGAAATCTCAGTAGACTCTGGCATCTTCAGAAGAAAGTGTCACAGTTTGTTGCTGTTTTGTAGATGAACTGAGGTTTTTTCCATCAATATAAGAAAAGTGAAGCAGAACCGTACCACGTAGATTTGAACAAGCGTCATCAGCATACAGTGTGAGCTCAGGCTGAGTTTAGACTGGAAGTTCAGGTGATTTCCTCTGAAGTCCTTTTGTCTCGTTCTCAGTTATGATTCCAACTTGAACGACAGCAGAGACAACAAGAAGAACCGTTTCGCCAACACCATGGTGTTCATGGAGGAGTATCTGAACAACGTTCTCAACGACGAGCTGCCCTTCCACAACGAGGAGAAAAACAAACTCACATACGAGGTCTTTCTCTCACAACGCTCTTCATCCTTCGGTCCTCCTTTCTCCTCTTCACCTCCTCCCCCTCCACTCCTCCTGCAGGTGGTGAGTTTGGCCAGACATCTGATCTACTTTGGGTTCTACAGTTTCTTTGAGCTTCTCAGGCTCACCAGAACTCTGCTGGGGATTATCGACTGTCGGCCCAATCCTGCACATGGCAGCCTTGTGTTCCACGAGGAGGGATCAGGTGCTTCCTGTTTCTCAGCTTCACAAACGAGATCCTTTAATTCTCTGAATGGAATTATCATCGAACAGTTCGGATCAATAACACAACGGTTTTCTTCTGACTCTGAAGGGAAGAATGTGAAGCGCTCCATACATGGGATGGGCCAGATCATGTCCACTATGGTCCTCAACAGGAAGCAGTCCATATTTGGAGGTGGAGGAGCCAGAGGGGCGGGGCTTGGGGCTGGATTTGTGCTTGAAGGACAGAGAGGCAGTAAAGACAGTCTTGACAAGATGGACCTGACAGTGATGGACACCAAACTGAAGATCCTAGAAATTTTACAGGTCAGAAATGTGAAATGTTTAAAAGCTGAACGATGCAACACAATTTAACAAACACTGGTAAACTTGTCACGTAGCTTAAGAACAAAGATTGCTTTTAAACTCAAATCAAAGTCCAGCTTTACAATATTAAGATAAATGTGAAATTGATTATTTCCAGAAACAACTTGATGCCTGAAAAACAAAACATTTAAAACTAATTTATTATCATGGATGAGAAACTTGTCCTCCTCTTCCTCAGTTCATCCTGAACGTCCGTCTGGATTACCGCCTCTCCTTCCTGCTGTCCGTCTTTAAGAAGGAGTTTGTGGACGTTTATCCTATGGCCGAAGCCGACGCCACGACTAACACCGAGCAGGCCGGTAAACGTCAGAACCACATTCACATGACAGAAACTGTCAAACATGATGTTTGTTTCCATCTGCACAGCAGCTTCACCTCAAAAGACATAAACTGTCAAAGATGATGTCTTGAACAGTTTAGTGTCAGTGTTGGACAAATAAACTCCAACTTTGACCAGACTGTAATTCACCCTGATCACTGACCGTCTCTTGACTTCCTGTCAGGTGTTGGTCCGGTCCGTTTGTGTGGTTCATTTGTTCAAACTGGAGCTGTTTATATAAAAATTATTACAATACAGATAAAAAAAATAATCAAATTAGTTGTTTTTGAACAAATTGAACAAATGTAATACATTTCTGAAGAGGAAATATTTAGTGACTAAAGTTATTTATTTAACAACAAAACCGTCTTAAAGTTATAATTTTTTTTAAAACCTTTATTTTACCAGGAAAGAAATGCATTGAAATTATTAATCTCTTTTACAGCACATCCTGGGCGAGGTGCCAATAATCCAATAATAATAATATTAAACAATTCACAACAAAACTTCTTCTATTGAGACATCAAATAAGTGCAAGTTTAAAAGCAAACCACAATTTAAGACACAAACATTACATGTGCAAGATGTGACGAAAACATCACTGCAGTCTTAAAGTCTGCCACCTTTTTGTCCCTCCTCAGCCACCATCAACCTGCAGCACATTGGAGAGCAGGCGGAGGCCATGTTTGGTGTCGGGTAGGCTCACAGCTCTGCATTTACCTGCTCACACCTGGGGTTCCTTATGTTAATTAGGTGTGTGTGTTTGTGTGTGTGTGTGTGTTTGTGTGTGCAGGAAGGGGAACAGTATCCTGGAGGTGGATGATGAAGGAGGTCGAATGTTCCTGCGGGTTCTGATCCACCTGACGATGCACAACTACGCCCCCCTGGTGTCTGGAGCGCTGCAGCTGCTCTTCAGACACTTCAGCCAGAGACAGGAAGTGTTGCACACCTTCAAACAGGTGCGTCCCATGCTGGAATTGGACCAGCAACTCAAATACAACCTGATCACAAACAGGTCTGAAGTCAGGAATTGACTTCCTCTGGATCATCCATTTAATAAAAAATATTATTTATTAAAAACTAGTGGTGTCCTGATACTGATATACTGATACCTGGGACCAGTACCACTTATATACTGGTGGTGCCATTTCAGCTTCCACTACACAAGTGACTGAAGGTTAAAAATGTCTGGAGCTTGGAGATATTTTAAGAGAAGTATGGATGACATTAAAAAGTATCTGCTGCGCTCCAAGTGTCCAGAGGAGCGAACAGCAACAGCTTCAACACAACTCATCTGATTAAACACCTGAAGATGAAACAGGAGGCGGAGCTTCAAGAGTGAGCTGCTGCTAGCAGCTCATCACCACCAGCGCTGCAGCAACTTCTCCAGAAACGTGAAGAAATGGCTCCAGACCAGTGCGGTGAAGATAACTGAGAGGCTTTTAGCTCTGAGGACTGTAGCTGAAGTGGTTTCTGTCGGACTGTTGGACATTTTAAACTCTCCACTTCAGCTTAGCTGGAAGATGTTCAGCTGCAGCTCAACCAGCCCACAAGATGACTCCAGCAGGATGTGCAGACCCGCTGGACCAGCAGATACATGGAGGAACAGTCTCTCTTGTAAATGAGTCCTCGTGGCTCAATGACATTAGCCTGTATAAATAAAGTTTGAATGAAAAAAAAAAAGTGTGTTAAACTTGGTGCTGCAGCTCTGACTGTGTTTTCAGCCTCCGTCCCTGAAACAAACCACAGGACGAAACTCTTACCTGTGCTGTGCCTTATGAGAGGAACAGCAGTGTTTCCCTACACAACTCGCCATGGCGGGGCGCTCGGTTCCGTTGACGGGGCGGTGCACCCCGCCTATGGAACGGTAGGGAAACATCGAACAGTGACGTGACGTTAATGAAGCAGCAGCTTCTATCGCTAAAGACACGAGCCCAGCCTCAGCTGTGGAAGAAGACGGCTAACGCTCTAGCCATCTTGTTAGCTGCTCAGGACGGTGTCTTTAGCGATATGATAAGCCGCTGCTTTATTGGATCAACCTGTAGAAATACAGGTTGAATTTGAAAAATTTAAATATATAATAAATAAAGTTAAAAACTGTAAGCTGAAGCTGAATTAAGTGCAGCTCGAGTTCATCGGTCTGACAGCTGCTGGGAACAAACTGTTTCTGAGCCTGGTGGTCTTGATCTGAATGCTCGTCAGCCGCCTGCTTGAGGGGAGGGGCTGGAACAGACTGTGTGCAGGATGAGTGGAGTCCTTCATGATGCGGAGTGCCCTCTCCCTGTATCATGAAGTGTAGAGGTCCAAGGTGGTGGGAGGCTGCTCCCCACAGTCGTCTGTGCAGCCTCAACCACTCCCTGCAGAGATTATCTGCAGTATTATTCAATATATGTAAATAAAAGCCTAAAAAACAAAGTAATACTGTAAATATAAATACTTTATTTTATACATTTATACTGTAAAGTTACAGCTGTTGTTAATATAGGTGCCTGTGCAACAACTGGGACAAAGCTTTGACTCAGAAATACATTTTTATTACTTTATGTAAAGAAAAATATATTGAAATATATATCTATCATATCAAGAACTATCTTAAAATATTGAGATATTCATTTTGGTCCAAACTGCCCAGTCCTTGTACTCGGTATTGATACTCTGTATTGGTGAGTACACAAACTGAAGTACTCGTACTCGGTTTGTCAAAAACTGGTATCAGGACACTTCTATACAAAACAATCTTTTAATCCATCAGAGCAGCTGAGCCTCAGAAAAATAACTTCAATATATTGATGTGAAGTCTGCTGCAGAAAAAACATCAAAACAACAAAAACACAAACAACACAAACACAAAAAACACAAATATAAACACAAAAAAACACAAATACAAACACAAACAACACAAATATAAACACAAAAAAACACAAATACAAACACAAACACAAACAACACAAACACAGACAACACAAACAACACAAACACAAACAACACAAACACAAAAAACACAAATACAAACACAAACAACACAACCACAAACAACACAAACACAGACAACACAAACAACACAAACAACACAAACACAAACAACACAAACACAAAAAACACAAATACAAACACAAACAACACAAACACAGACAACACAAACACAAACAACACAAACACAAACAACACAAATATAAACACAAAAAACACAAAAAGCACAAATACAAACACAAATACAAACACAAACAACACAAACACAGACAACACAAACACAAAAAACACAAATACAAACACAAATACAAACACAAACAACACAAATATAAACACAAACAACACAAATACTAACACAAACAACAAAAATACAAACAACACAAACACAAACAACACAAATACAAACACAAACAACACAAACACAAAACAAATATAAACATAAACAACACAAACACAAACAACACAAATACAAACACAAACAACACAAACACAAAACAAATATGAACACAAACAACACAAATACAAACATAAACAACACAAACAAATAAAAACAAATAACACAAGCACACACAGAAAGAACACAAAGAACACAAATGTAAACACAAACAACAAAAACACAACACCACAAACATAAATAAAAACACAAACACCACACACAACTTCACAAACTATCTTACAGACTAAAGTCAGAGAATAAGAAGTGCACATCCACACGTGTACAGAACGTGCATCAAACACCGATGAGACCCTGGCACCTAAAAACATTTGAAGATGCAGCTCATCCTATAAGTTTAAACCGGTTCTGGACTGGTTCTGCTTCAATCCAGAGCTCTGAGCACTTTGGACCTGTGTGGCATCCTCCAGGTGGTGCTGCAGCGCCCCCACACCCCTGGTTAGTGCTTGAAGACAAACGGTTGCGGAGGACAGAGACACGTCCAACATCTAGCTTATTATCCATCGGGGGAGCTCTCTGGTCCTTCAACACCTTCAGAGAAGGCCCAAGAATTCTGCACATGTGAAAAGTTACATTTAGTTTAAATATTTATTTGATATCAAATAAATATTTTCAATACTGTATATTTCTTTTTGGGGGGTTTTGTGCCAATTTCTCTTATTTTCTGTAAACCTATTTAAAGTTGAGCAAATGTCTTTAATTTCTGAAAATCCGTTATCCAATCAGATCGTTTTAAATTTGTGTCTCCGGGCAGAACCTGCAGGAGCTCTGACTGGTCAGGACTTCACTGTCAGCAGTGAAGGCTGAGCTCATCAGAGGCTCTGCAGGACGAGTTGGCTTGATACCTGACAGGAACTTTAACCAATAAGAATGCTGATGTAGAGTGGGCGGGGCCAACACGCAGCCTTGAGCCTGAGCCTTCGGGAAGGCCCTGAACACACACACGCTACAGATTCTACAGAATAATCTTAAATCACAGCAGGAACAGAAACACATCCTGCACAGCCGTGAGACAACTGGACCATTGTGTCAGAAGAACGCTGCTCCAACAGAACCAGAACCAGAACATGTCAGCCTTCATGGAGGAGGACTGATGGTTCCGCCTAGACCCGACTGCTTGAACAGAGAAGCTCCAAACGATGGGAACACCATGACTCCAGTCCAGATGGTTCAGAGTTCTGCTGCTGCTGCTGGGAAGCTTTCAGCAGGAAGCTGAGATTTACGATCGATACATTTGTACCTGAACTGCTCAGAGGAGGCGACCTGCGACAAAGTCCTTCACACGTCTGAGCGAGTTCAGACAGGAGGGACTGAAAGAACCAGTTCAAACAGACCCTCCTCCACCAGAACCAGAACCTCAGCCCATTTCACACGTTCACATACAACCTGCCGTGGTAGCAGCTGAGAGTCATCTCCAACACTGACTCTGAGCACCAACTGATCCACTTAGTACTGGAGTTAGCAAAATATCTCAGGACCCTCTGGATGGACTTTAATGAACCATCGATCTCCAACATCAGTCAGTTTCAGGATTGTTGATCTGAGGCGGGCCCTCCCAGATCCAACAGTGAGAAAACCAGAAGGGTGACTTCCATCAGTCCCACGCACGCACATGCACGTACACACAGAACGAGCGACCTGCATGAAGAGAAATGTTTCCTGGAAGTAGAGAAAACATTTCTCAGATCTGAGTCTAAAGAAAAGTCAAAACTCAAAAACCAGATGTGACTTCTCAGGAAGTTCTGCCAGATTAAAGATCAACACGGCGCCAGCGGGCTCAATGGGACAAACCTGAATAAATAAAGGTTGAATGAATAGATCTCCAAGTCACAACAGAAGTCGTCTCAGAAACATTTATATATAAAATAATAATTTAACAGAAACATTCATCTATAAAATAATAATTTAACAGAAACATTCATCTATAAAATAATAATTTAACAGAAACATTCATATATAAAATAATAATTTAACAGAAACATTCATCTATAAAATAATAATTTAACAGAAACATTCATATACAAAATAATAATTTTACATTATTTATGTGAGGAGCAGACTGCTTTGAGTTTAACTCCACCACAGAACTCTCATCTTGAACAATCATGAAGGCGACAGTGGAAAGAAAAACTCCCTCATGAGGAAGAAACCTTTAGCAGAACCAGGCTCAGGACAAGAGGCCAGCTGCTTTGACCAGCTGGGTTTGAGAGGAACAGATACATAATGGCAGGTCAAGAATCACATGTTAAGATAGAAGTACAGTAGTCCGTCGCTACTTCATGGTTTGTTTTTAACGGATTCACTCTATAGCGGTTTTTCAACGTAAGATTGGATGTGACACAATTGGCTGATTGATGGATGAGCCATGGGTTGTTTATTTAAAATTAATTATTTTAAATATTTTTGCATCATGTGTGCAGCCCACAAGTGCAGGGGACGCTCCCTCCTGCAGCTGATCAGCTGATCTCCATCTCTATCTACCACACACACACATTTCTCCTGCTGCGTTTTCTTTGTAAAGGATTAACCCTTTGCTGTCCAGATGCACAGATCGACTTTTGTCTTCCAACTTAAAATTCAAAGTATGTTACATCGTAAAATCATCATAGTCACAAAATATAAGTGTTAAAAGTTATTTTTAATTATTTTAGAACTTCTATGTTCAGTTGTTTCAATGTAATTGATTAACAAGTTAATTTCTGCTGCTTGTTGCAGACATGTGTGAAAGGTTAACCCTTCGATGTCCTGCTGCACTTCTCTACAATTAAATTTAAATACTGTAACATTTTAATTAAACAATCCATACTGCATAGATTGTTTATTTAAAATGTTACAGTATTTAAATTTAAATTGTTTATTTAAGGAGGGAGATTGAGAGTAACAGGTGATGATGAGTGTGATTGCAGCCTGGCACGTCATGTCAAAGTTTACTGAACTTGAACTACTACAAACCGGATTCCCAAAAAGATGAGACACTAAACAAATTGTGAATAAAAACTGAATGCAATGATGTGGAGGTGCCAACATCTAATATTTTATTCAGAATAG
>JARVGQ010000116.1:37764753-37776844 GCA_031762355.1 Hypsolebias martinsi
GTTGTAAATAACGCGTTTAAAAAGACGTGACGGCCGCCATGTTGGTTTTAGTTTCGTTTTCGGCCGCCCCGCGAGCCAGTCCCGGTAACCGGCTTTTTCAGTATCCGGCCGGGCCGTTATAACAGAACTACGCCGGAAACCGGGGGTTACCTGTATAGGTCAATATTTTATTGTTTGTGTTTACTAAGGTTGATCATCTGTGATGGCCATTCTAAAAATAAGATTGGCTCTCTAATCCAATCCGCTGTGGATGTACAGTAACAATCACTTTCTGAGGATTGTAATAAATCCAGTAGTTCATGGAATAAGACCCAGGCCAAAAACCTGGCCCACCTTTTCCCTTCTCTGGCAGGAGAGAACAGGCAGTATAAAAAGCAGAAAGAGCATGACTTCATGTCAGCTGGTAAACATGGTGAGCTCAGTCAGCTTTTAAGGCTGGTGATCTCTCTGCAAACATCAAATGACTCAGTGAGTTCAGAAACGTTTTATAAATTAAAGCAGTGGCGATCTTAGCCTCTTTTTGGTGGTGCTCAAGCACCCATCTAAATTTTAACTTGGCACCTCTGAAAAATAAAGAAACCATCAATACGATTTTGTAATGAAGCTTAGCTTTCAAACCAAAATACTTAATACATTAGAAATAAATATGGAATAAATGAGGATACCCTTGAAAAAGCCAGTAAAATCGAAGATTTTTATTTTTATTTTTGCATGACACCACCTGTCAGTCCAATCCAATTTGTCAGTAACTGATTCAATTCATCCCAAAGTGAAACGCCCCTTAACTGCAGGAGCTGCACCCACTATTTCCACCGACAGCATTATCGGGCTTTTGCATTACAAACACTTTGCGGTCAGAGGGATTTTGTGAATAATCATCAGGGGAAAAAAAGATTAAACGTTGTCAGTGGAGAAGAAGCAGTTCAGACAAGTGTTACCCTGAGCGTTTAGAGAGTGGAATACATTCTAGTCCATTTCTAAAACCTAAATGGAGTGTGGAAAAATGTAAAAGATGATAAAGGCCTGCAGCGGACCTCATGATCAGCTGAATACAACAGTGATAAATAGGAAATACCACGTTCATCTGTACAAGTAAATCCTCATTTCATAATCATAATTATGCTTAATTGTTAAAATAAAAGTTAATGCTTAAAGCTTGTTGTGCTTAGTGTGTTTTGTATGTAGATGCATGTTGCAACCTCTGGTTGCATGTTTAGTTTTTGCTTGATCCTTTAAAAGTGCTATTTGTGACTGAGCTCCTTGTGGTGAACATGCCCGATCTCGGGGTCTGGTTAGTACTTGGATGGGAGACCTGGGAATATCAGGTGCTGTGAACATTTGCACTTCTCACAAACCACATCACAGGATGTGTTGTTCAAACCAGGAGCCACTGGTGTTGGGGGCTATGAGGCCCCTAAAGGTCAGATCCTAGAATCGCCCCTGGATTAACACAAACCCAGCATGTTTAATGTCAGTGTGTGTGTTTTAACTGAACAGCTTCAGTTTCCTTCAGCTGCGGTTCGGTCTGTGTTTACCTTTTCGTCCTCTTCTCCTGGTGTCTCGTCTTGTCCCCTGTGTCCACCGTCCTCCCGGTCCGACTTTTGACAGTCTTTACTGTCCAGCTGAGAAGTCGTGTCCTCCACCTCCTCGGAGATTGTGTGGGAACTGGAGGAGGAAGACATGCTGTCGCTGCTTCCGGACGGCACAACCTGTGGTTCTTTCATCTTGTCAACAAATAAAAACAAGGCGGACTTTCATTAACTCGTCGGACAGAACACCTGCGCTCGGTTCATTTCTCCTCAACGAGCTGCGACACTCCAGGTTTCTTTTTCCGCTCGAGAGAAATAAAATGTCACATCGCTGACATTTGCTGGAAACGTGTCTATCTAAAGAATCGGCACTGAAACTCCCTCACAGCCGGGCTCCCGGGTTCTGGTGTCTGTCAGCTGAGTCCATTCAGCGGGCGCTGCAGCAACAACTACTGCCCAACACCAACAGCCCCGCCCACATTTGACTTTCTACAGTTACTAATGCGCATGCGCAGAAACAGGCACCACGCCAAGTGAGCTCGCCAAGTGGTGTGCGATACTGCAAACTTTGGTATCGCCAATACTGATACCGATACGATACTTTTAATAATTACCGTACGGTGAATTTTGATGACGTTTAAGTGTTTTGTGATTTTTCCTTTAGATAATTTATTTATTGGTTAAAACCCAGGATAGAACTAAGCAAAGTTTATAACTAAATTTAAAAAAAAAAACGCTTAATTATAAAAAAAGTTTTTTTTTTTTTTTTTTTTTTTTTTTTTTTTTGTTGTTGTTGCTGAAAAAAATAGAAGAGTAACAGCTATTTACCCCATACCTTGTGATGGCTGTATTATTTTTTTTCCTTAAACAAAGTGCACAAAATGATCCCTCAAGAATAAATTAGAACATTGTGTTCAGAAACTATGATAATTAAATAAAAATAGTCCCTTATTGCACTCCTTCATTTTCTGGATTTTTTTCTTAAATAAACAAACTTTACAAAGTTGTCACACTGCAACAAATGTTATAAAGCAGTAAAATATATTTAGGATATAAAGTAATAAAACAAAAAAAAATCCTCTTAAGTGAATTTCTTTTCTGGGTTTGAAAAATATGATTACAAATCAGAAACAATTAGTGAAAATACAATAAATAAAGTGTAAATAACATAACAACCTCCAAAGCCTTGAGTTCAAAGAAATTTTCCCAGAAGCCTCTCTGTTGGCCCTGCCTGCCTTTGCAATGTTGCTCTGTGCTGTGACAGGAGCGGCACTTACGCAGACAGTAGGCTCCATCTTTGATGAAACTGCAGAGTGCATACAGCAGAGAAACTCAAGCTAAGTATCGATTGATAAAAAACAATAACCCTGTTGGTATCGATGTTATCTATCTTTTTGTTAAATCCACCCACCCCTACCAATACAGTAATTTAGTTCAATTCCTTATACAATGGCGCCAACTCACAGCAGAAGTTGTCTCAAGGCACTGTACAAAACATTCACATGCATATAAAGCTAATTAATAAAAGTTACCTATCTAAGGAAGGAAGCCAGCAGATTGTGTTGAAACTTTACTTCGTCACATAGTCCCCATCTTAAGCAAGTACATTGGAACAGTGGAAAGGAAAAGCTCCCTTAAGAGGAAGAAACCTCCAGCAGAACCAGGCTCAAGACGAGCGGCCATCTGCTTTGACTGGCTGAGGTTTGACAGGAACAGGAATGAGAGACAAACTAACAACACAGAATTGCATGTCCAGGGACCAGGTGTAGGTGCAGTTGTACCCCCTATTGGAGGAAAGACAAACACAGAATGGCAGGTCCAGGTGTGCTTTCTATTGTAAGAAAGTCAAAAAATAAATAAATAAATAAATAAAAAACAGATGTTAAGAATATAAATAATTACAAATACAAACAGATAGAGTAGAGCAAGTGAAGACATAAATGTGGTCCAGCAGTAGCAGCATAACTAGGAAACCCAAGCCAACCCTAACTATGGATTTATCAAAAAGGAAATACTTAAGCCTAAACTCAAAAGTAGACAAGGTGTCAGTCTCACAGACAGAAACTGGAAGTTGTTCCACAAGAGAAAAACCTGTTAACTGAAAGCTCTTCAATTCAGTTCAATTTAAAAATACTTTATTAATCCCGAAGGGAAATTAAATGTTGTTGTAACTCATTATCCTTGTTTCATTAAGAGATGTTATATATACTGGTAGTTGTAGGCAGGAAGGATATTTTGTAAAGGTCCATCCCCACAGTGGATCTGAAGAAACTGGCCACAGATGCGGTCTGATACGTCCATCCAGATTTGGCTGTCCTCTTGGTTCCCCAGTGCTACAGGACTTCTCAAATGCCAGGCAGAACTCCTCCCCAAGTGATGACCACACTACCCAGCAGCCTGGCAAACTCCTTGTTGCTGCGGACAGCCAGGTACAAGGAGACAATCCCAGTCCCTCTCTGTCATAAGCTGCATTCCCTGCCAGTTCCAGGACCTCAGATGTCAGGCACTCAAGCACAGTGGGAAGTAGATGGGCATGCATCCACGATGCCTCCTTTTTAAACTCTGCCTCGCTTTCTACTTTTGGAAACTCTGGGAACCACAAGTAAGCCTGCAGTCTGAGAGCAAAGTGCTCTGTTAGGAAAATTTGAAACAATCAGATCTGTAATGTAAGAGGAAGTTAGGTTGTTGAGAGCTATAGGCTAGAAGTAAGATTTTGAACTCTCTTCTGAATTTGACAGGGAGCCAAAGGAGAGAAGCCAAAACTGGAGAAATATGATCTCTCCTACTAACGCTCATTAAAAATTTGGCAACAGCATTTTGCTTCAACTGAAGACTTTTTAAAGACGTTTGTGGACACCCAGATAATACACCATTGCAATAGTCAAGCCTAGATGTGATAAATGAATGAACCAGTTTTCTGCATCATCTTTGGAAAGCTGTTTCTAATTTTAGCCATATTACGTAGGTGGAGGAAAGAGGTTCTGTTAACTTTTTTAATGTGTGGGTTAAAAGACATGTCCTGATCAAAATAACACCAATATTTTTACCATTAGAGCTGGAGCCAAATTAATGCCATCCAGAGGAAGTGAAAGACGGTAAAATCAAGATATTCAGTCCAAAAACTAAAACCTCAGTCTTGTTTGAGTTTAAAAGCGGAGAATTAAGGGTCACACATGTTTTTATATCTTTATGACATGCTTGTAACTGATTGGATTCATTGGGTTTCATGGACAAATAAAACTATCATCAGCATAACAATGAAAATGTATATCATGCTGTTTAATAACTTTACCTAGTGGAAACATATAAAAAGTAAAGAGTATTGATCCAAGCACTGAACCCTGAGGAACTCCATGACTAACTTTGGTGTATGAAGAAGATTTATTATTTACATTTACAAACTGGAATCTATCAGATTTATATGATTTAAACCAATTTAGAGCGGTAAGAATTGTTGCATAGAAAAAGAGTTAAAGTAGAACATGTTTAAGCTCGTGGACTCCTGCCCGCCACCTTCAGTGAGGCAGAGGTACTGCTTTTTCTATTTGGTCAAAACTGAACAATGTATGTAGTTTGTGAAAGGGTAAGAAAAGTAATATAGTACAAACACTAGATTGGTGATACACAGTAAAAAAAAAAAACTCAGCTTGTTGCTCCAAGAGACCCTCAAATATTAATGGTTGTGTTCCTGTTGCAGCTGTCCAGTTCAGACTGTCTGGTCCTACTAGATGTTCTGGAAGAGTTGAAGTCTACTATGGTGGGACCTGGGGAGCAGTCTGTGATACCAGCTGGGACATAAAAGATGCCAAAGTGGTCTGTCGGGAGCTGGGCTGTGAGCCGGCATTAAGTGCCCCAACCCAGTCCCTGTTCGGTGAAGGAACTGGACCGATGTGGATGAACAATGTGGGCTGTTCAGGAAATGAGAGCAGTCTGTCTGATTGTGCCAGCAGTGGATTTGCACATCAGAGCTGTGCACACAGTCAGGAGGCTGGTGCTGTTTGTGAACGTAAGCAGATATTTATTGCAACATTTTAAAATCTGGTATTATTTTAAGTTCACTTGGCCAACATTATGTGTTCGGCACAAACTGTTGCCTGCTTTGTTAACAAAGTTAGAGTAAAGTTTCAACTCAGTTTGGAGCCTTTACCTGCAGGAAGACTTTGATCATGATATATAAACTACCTCTTCTTTTGTTTCTTGCTCAGTTTGTCCTCATGACTTTAAATTAAATCAAATTGTTGTTTTATAAACCAGCTTTCCAGATCAGACTCTCTGGCCCAACTAACTGCTCTGGAAGAGTTGAAGTCTACTACGCTGGGACCTGGGGAGCAGTCTGTGATACCAGTTGGGACTTAAATGATGCCAATGTGGTTTGTCAGGGGGTGGGCTGTGAGCCAGCGTTTGGTGCCCCATCCCAGTCCCTCTTTGGAGAAGGAACTGGACTGATGTGGATGAACAATGTGGGCTGTTCAGGAAATGAAAACAGTCTTTCAGATTGTCCCAGCAGTGGATTGGGAAACCAAAGCTGCGTACACAGTCAAGAGGCTGGTGCTGTTTGTGAACGTAAGGACTTTTTTTGCTTGGTTTTGTTTGAGGTATGGTAATGGCTGATGGTACTGTTGGATATTTTAGCATTTCAAAAGAAAGCATTTTGACACATTTTTCTGTAGCTTGCTGAAGTTTTATGGCTGGCGTTGAACCTCATTGTCATCAGTTTCTGTCTGCTTCTTTAAGAGTCTGAAGAGCATAGTTTGAAACACGGTTTGAGGGGGGAAAAGTTTATTTTAGTAATAAGCAAAAATTAGTAGAGGGAAGATCAGTAAAATTTTCCTTAAACAGTGCTTGGTAACTGAAGACTTGGGACAGCCTTCACCTGGGTATACCTGTGTACAGGTGAGCAGGGAGGCAGAAGAGCATTACACAACCAGCAGGAACACAAGAGAAGCATCTTCAGAGGATTGAAAAGAAAAGTCTCAAGATGAAACCACAGTAACTGGAGCCTGAGTGTTACTGGATCAGTGACAACAATGTTTTGTTAGCCTGCTGGAACTGACAGTACCCTACCTGTGATGGTCCCATCAAGGGCAGGGTACTGTCAGTTCCAGCAAGTGGGGAACTGACAGTACTCATCAAGGGGCCATCAAGGGCATTTTTATCAAGGGAATTTTATTACAGATAATATGTAATGTACAAATAAATATCCATCCATCTATTTTACACTTGTTCCAGAGTTGGGTCACGGGGCAGCAGCTTGAGCAGGGGGGTCCAGAGGTCTCTTTCCACAGCCACCTCTTCCAGCTCTTCTGGGAGGACTCCAAGCTGTTCCCATGCCATTTGAGATATAGATTCTCTTTCATATGGGCTTTTCCCTTTAAGAGCTGACACTGGTGGGTTTTCCCCATTCGCAGCATGCCCACACTGAAAAAACTAGTCCACACCCACCCACTGCGTGGACTCCACCTCTGTATAAATTGTGTTGGGTCCAGAGATCTGCTCCTCATTTTCTTCAGCCAGTGATGCAACATAATAAAAGACCAGAAGAAGATGTTAGCAGATGGGATGTATTTGCAGCTTCGACCTGCACAATCTGTGGCTCTGCCACAGAGCAGAACATGTAGGTAGGCTCTCGTTTTTTTCTTTTTGGAGCTAGGAAGGTCTCGGATGTTTCCGCCTTTAACTAAGAGTTAGCGAGCGACCTCCCCTACCCCCTCAGTTAGAAGGCTGAAGGCAGGGCTGCCGCCAACATGTGTTTTTATTTTTTTTAAAGAAGCACTTGTACATATCTGCCTGGCTTTTTCAGGTGTGGCCAACGCCAGACCTAGTGGTGCTGGAGCCATTAGCTCCTGCCTAGACTCGGCGGGAGAGTTTGCCGCCCTGCGACCTGACTGCTGAAACCCAGTCTGACCTGGTCTTACTGGCCTGTCAGTGCAGGTGCAGCCTTTGAGCCGCTGAAGATGAGAACACCTGTTCCTCCTCTAGAGCCTGTCTGCTATTTTTGGCTATTTTTTGGCAACACAGCCACAACTCACTGACAGACTGTCAGTGCATGTCTCGGACAGCTGCAGCGACCATCAATGCTAGCATTAGCATTCCAAGAATCAAGAGCCGAGTCCCCTGTCAGTCGAGCAGGACAAGCTCTGCAATGCTGCGGACACCATTTTGAATTTACGCGTGACTCAGGCTGTCTGCACTGCTCCTGCCATGAGTTGGGTGACACACCACAGCTGCACACACCCCTGGCTGAGTTTGGCTAAAAGAGGCATGAGGTGAGCCATGCTGCTGCACGTGCAAACATCTTTCTCCTCCTCCTTTCTTCAGCTCCATCCTCCCACCTGTCAGGTGGATGAGAGAGCTGGGGTGGATGTTGGATCACCAGCTGGCGTGCTCGTGGTCCAACACGTCACAGGAGCAGAAGAAAAGACATGTTGAGGGGGATGTGTGTTTTTTGATAACTGTGAAAGTTTTTTTAATAAAACACAACTTCACTCAAGAGCAGAGTCCTCCATCCAGACAGGTGGAACCCTCCTGTCTCTCTCTTTACACATCCCTCTACTCTGTGACAAGGTCGTCTTCAAACAAACGTTTAAAGGACACTGAAATCTCATTGTTTTTCCACACAGCCACCATATGTTCCCACGGATCGAGTGTGGGCTCTCCATGAGTTTTTGTTCTTTCCTCATTGTCCCTCTCCTCCAGCCCCCTTTTCCCATTGAGCCCATTGAGTATGGGTGCAGTCCTTTAAGATCTGGGTCTCACTGGCTCCTGTAAGAAAAATATGCTATTTTGGGGCAGATCTATGGACCCGACACAATTTATACCGTCCAGAGGTGGGGCCCACACAGTGGGTGGGCATGGACTAGAGTTTCATCAGTGCTGGCGGGCTGTGCGTGGGGAAAACCCACCAGGGTCAGCTCTTAAAGGGCTGTGTCCATACTCATAGAATCTGGGGTTACAGTACGTAGCCAACGTTCTCCAGTATGTCCTGGGTCTTCACCTGGGTCTCATCCCAGTCCGACACACCCAGAGGTGTCCAGGGGACATTTTTACCAGATGTCTGAACCTCCTCGACTGATTACTCTCAATGTGGAGGAGAAGGTCTCTTCAGGATAAATGAACTTCTCACTGTGTCACACCACAAAATCATCTTTTATCCACCGTTTCCTACATGTTCATATGAGTGCTGTTCTCATAAATGTGGCAGCTCGCAACAGTTTTTATGCTGATCAACAAAAATTAGATGGGTTATTGACTCTGGCAGTGATACTGATGTTGATAGTGAAATTGATCACTTGGACCGCAGGAAATCCTGTTTTTGATTTGTGTGTTTCAAACACCAGCGTTCCAGATCAGACTCGCAGGCCCCACCAACTGCTCTGGAAGGGTTGAAGTCTACTACGGTGGGACCTGGGGAACCGTCTGCACCAACAACTGGGACCTAAATGACGTCAAAGCGGTCTGCAGGGAGGTGGGCTGTGTGCCGGCTTTTGATGCCCCTGTTCCAGGATTCTTTGGTGAAGGAACGGGACCGGTCTGGCTTGATAATATGAACTGCTCAGGAAGGGAAAACAGTATTTCTGATTGTCCCCACAGTGGATATCGGTATCAAGACTGTTTACATGCTCAAGATGCCGGTGCCATTTGTGAAGGTGAGAACATTTTCTTGTCTTGATATCATCACTGGTACCGTTTCAACTTCTGAAAGTTCACATTACAAGATCTTAATTTTCCAAACTAAATCTAATTACTCTGGCCTTAATAATCCCATGAAGATAACACCAAGGCCCCGTTTTCATCGTTGAACAATGTTTTTCATCCCCTTGAATCACTTTCATTCATCAGAAGCCTGCAATTCCCTCATGTCCTTTTTAATGATAACATGTTTAAGAATGCATCATCTGCCCTCCTCTGAACCTCCTCCCCTCTGTCAGCCATTTTCTAACTTTCAGCTTCCTTCTGCCTCTGAAACAGTTGACTTCTTCCAAACGTTCAAGCCCTCCACATGTTCACTAGATCCTCTCTCCTGACCACTCTGGTAACATCTTCTTGTGTTCCTCTTCTTCCTTTGATTTCTGCCGTCGGTCACTCTGTTCTCTCTGCTGGAACTGTTTTCACTCGTTTCAAAACTGCAGTTGTCACCCCATTCTAAACTAAACGGGTCTGATCCTCATAACTTCAGTAATCTTCGTCCCATCTCTAACCTTTCGTTAATCTCCAAAGCTCTTGTAAAAACTGTCGCCTCTCTACTCAATTCCTATTTAACCAAAAACATGAACAACCCCATCAACAACAACAATCATTTTTTTCAAGGTCACAAATCATTCTTACAAGGTCACAAATCATTTTACAAGATCACAAATCATTCTTACAAGGTCACAAATCATTTTACAAGGTCACAAATCAGTTTTACAAGGTCACAAATCATTCTTACAAGATCACAAATCATTTTTTCAAGGTCACAAATCATTCTTACAAGGTCACAAATCATTTTACAAGGTCACAAATCATTTTTACACCTGCAAAATATTTAAGGCTGGAATTTGAGCCCATGTACAGGGACGTCTGTGCTGACTGTGGGCTGGACGTCCTGCAGTCAAAGGAAAGACTCCACCAGTTGTAAGTGTGTGGAGAATAGCAGGGCTAAGAGAATAACCTCATCCACAAAATGTACATTTTACACAAATTTATCTCAGTCAGAGTCAATGCTTCTGAGGTAAAAGTGGATCAGTACACTTCATTTAATTATATATATTGTCTTTTATGTGTTTCAAACACCAGCTCTGAAGGTGAGGCTGTCTGGCCCCACCAACTGCTCTGGGAGAGTTGAAGTCTACTACGGTGGGGTCTGGGGAACCGTCTGTGATGAAGGCTTTGACATGAACGATGCTGCGGTGGTCTGCAGAGAGCTGGGCTGTGAGG
Organism: Hypsolebias martinsi; assembly: GCA_031762355.1. Lineage (NCBI taxonomy): Eukaryota > Metazoa > Chordata > Actinopteri > Cyprinodontiformes > Rivulidae > Hypsolebias > Hypsolebias martinsi. Next base: position 37,775,199 of record JARVGQ010000116.1, read on the forward strand.
CAGCTTATGGTGTCCGTTCTCAAGCGTACTTTGGTGAAGGAAGTGGATCCATCTGGCTTTCTAATGTGGGCTGCTCAGGAAGTGAGAAGAACCTGTCAGATTATTGAGCATGCATCAGGGTAACCTGTCAGATTGTTCCCACAGTGGATTTGGAGCGACTCAGTGCGCTCACAGTAATGATGTTGGTGTTCATTGTGAAGGTAAAAGACTTTTTACGTGCACTCATCATACGACTGGTGCGCTTTACCTTCTGTGCATTTTATCTACATTTCTTTACATTCAAACTGTAAAGAGTCATATGTGAATGTAAATGTACTCTAATCCAGATAGTACAAATACAATGTTTGTTTTAAAAAAAACATATTTTAAAGATTTAAACAGTTTTTAAATTACACTTTATTTTTAATTTTAAGTCACAAATAGTCAGTATACTTAAAGTTGATATAAAGCCATGAAAGGGATACTAAAGATTTGATAAAATTTGTTTCTTTGCCAGTCAGTGTTAAGAAAGTGCTGAAAGTGAAGGTGATGAAGAACTCCATTGTGAACCTGAACGAGGCTGATGTTCAGACAGATGCACTGGAACAGGTAACTCCTTTCACATGAGCCCTGAAGGGCTTTACTCTCCAGATCTTTAAACAAGTCATCATTTTTAGAAGGACCAGGTTGAGTTTTGTATATTGTTTTTGAAAAGATCAGTTTTTTTGTTTGTTTGTTTGTTTTAACAACATTTTTCAGGTTTGGAAATGAATAGCAAATAAAATGTGCGATTAAACATTTGTTTGAGGGGAAGATGAAGCAGCGGTCTGGGCCCTTTGCCAATGCCTTTAAATCAGAAAGTGTCACCATCTTTATGTGACGTTTCCCTGTGACTGACTGCACTGTTGTTTGTTTCCAGCTGAAACAGCATCTGCTGAACCACGGACTGAATGACAAAGTGACACTGAGATGGACGAAGCAGTCAAATGGAAATATCTTCTACAAGGACAAGGAGCCAAAATAAAGAAGGGAAAATATTTTAAATGCAGATGAAAATAACTTTTGGGTTATTTGTCTGTGACTGTACTGACGGTTAGTCTCATGATACCAACCAGCTCATCATAATAAAAGCATAAATCCTACATTCTGTTGGAAGTTTTGTCTTGTATCTTGTAGCACAGTTCTGCGATTAACATTAAATACCAACATGTCTCAAGTGGAAACAGTGTGTTGTGACTTCTGATGGAGAAATGCTGCTCTTCATGGACCCATTTAAAAAAAAGACTGCCAGGAAATCAAACCAGCCTCTGAGCAGCTCCGACGTGCTTCAGTTTAGACTAGTTACAAACAGCTGGAGTTTAAATGTTTACACCCTCGAGTTACAAACAGCTGGAGTTGAAATGTTTACACCCTCGAGTTACAAACATCTGGAGTTTAAATTTTTACACCCTCGAGTTACAAACATCTGGAGTTTGAATTTTTACACACTCGGGTTACAAACATCTGGAGTTTAAATTTTTACACCCTCGAGTTACAAACATCTGGAGTTTAAATTTTTACACCCTCGAGTTACAAACAGCTGGAGTTTAAATTTTTACACCCTCGAGTTACAAACAGCTGGAGTTTACATTTTTACACCCTCGAGTTACAAACAGCTGGAGTTTACA
>JARVGQ010000116.1:38678823-38696011 GCA_031762355.1 Hypsolebias martinsi
CTCGATGTCAATGGGATCGTCAAAGCAGCTGCTTGATATTTCAATCTGACAAAATTGCAACACAGCACCATGTTACTATTTTAAATTATATTCTATATATTTTTAAACGAGTAAAATAAAAGCGTCTGAGGTGATTGCGAAGGTCAAAGCAACGTCTCTCTGGCCAATCAGTGGTCTGCAGGCTGCTGACATGAAATCTTCAGCTGTGCCTGTTTGGAACCTGCTCAGCCGAAGTTCCAAACAAGCCCAAGAACCGAGCTGAAAGACGGTGGGACCACCAAAAGAGTCTGAACCCGTGTCGAGTCAAGCACGTGCCCCAAGTCTCCTAGACTCGGCTGCTAAGACCATATCAGGGCTGTATACATGGGTACGGCCCTGTAGGACCAAATCATGTTGGATTTTCAACAAATATTGATGAAGACTCATTGATCTGTTTTAAAACACCTGGATGTGTTCAGCAGTGTAAACTCCACCTTAATATAGAGTTGATTATAACACGCACCTGACAGCAGTCACAAATTCTGACTTTTTGAGAACATTGTCCTTGATGCCGTCACTACGTGATTTGAAAACGCCACCATGACAAATGAAGACTCCTCAAAGTGTCCTCAAACTTGTTCTCACTGGGCTGAGGCTAGTTCAGACTCAACACTGCAAAAAAAAAAAAAAAATCCAACCCTGCAGTTACACTCTCACTAAATTCTGCTTGCAACCAGCGAGCTGTGCAGCTGCATTTTGAGCAGGCAGTTTTTTACAATCTGTTATTTTTTTGTGTGTGCACGGCTTGCAAAACTGTATTCTCTTATTGAATCTACATGAAGATGGATGGATTTAGACCAGTCTTTAGATAATATTTATTAGACCTGGACCTGTCACTGATCTATTGTGAGAGAAAACTTGTCTCACACTTATTATTATTATTATTTTTACATGTTTAAATTTTAATCAACAAGACTGTAAATCTGCAACACAAGTGAGGAAGCTGAAAACCCAAATGTCACAAGCTTTAGAGATTTCCTTGCAAATGCTGTTCATGAGTACATCAGCAGCTGTCACAGCCCAGTGAGATACCACCCTAAAGTCTGCAGGGATCGTCTGAGAGGACCAAAAACTGCATCTTCAGGACACACGGCAGCAACTCTGGAATAAAACCACCTCAACCTGAAACAGACTGGACCACATCATTACACACAAAACACAGCTTCTCTACCAACTGAGCCATAAATAAGTAAAATACAGCAAAAACTAGATAATTTGCATTTCCTGCAAAAATGCAGTGTGAATGCTTATTGATGAACCTGTTGAAGACAGCTAAAGTTAGCTAAAATATGCTGGAATGTAGCTGAAAATGAAGAACATGTGTAAATTAGCAGGAGAAAGCAGAATTGGAAATTATCTTAAAAAAAAAAAAAAAAACAGAAATTTCCCTAAGCATAGCAGCTAAAGAAATGTGGAAAGAAGCTTCAATTTACAAAAGGAAGTGGAGTGAGCACTATTGTGCCCACTAAGGCTGAAAGAGGCAGAAATTAGCACAGTAAAGTTGAAATTATCTGAGAAAAGCTGAAATTTGCCAAAAACATCTGAATAGTAGCTAAAACAAGCAAAAAAGAAGCTTAAATTGCCAGAATGAAGTTGGTAGAGTATGATTTTTCTGAATTAGGCTGAAAAAAAGTTGAAATGATTCTAAAAAATGTGGAATTGGTTGATAAAGCTGAAATTAGCATAAAAACAGCTACCGGTAAGTACTCGCTGAAATAGCAGAATTTAATAAAAATAAGCTGAAAGGAGCAGAACAAGATGGAACTAGCAGAAATAATTTTCAAGAAGCGCAAACATGTTGGACTTAGCTGAATAAAGCTTAAAGGAGCACAAAACTGTTGGGAAAAAAAAAACTGCTGAAAGTAGCTGAATTAAAAAAAAAAAAAAAATTTGCACAAAGAAGCTAAAAGAAGCTTGACCGGCTCTAAATGTGAAAGTAGTAGGAAGATGATGTAAACAGATTAAAAGTTATGAAGGATGTAAAATGAGCTCAGTTCATTTTCAATGGGGAAGAAAATGGTGGAAAAGGCTAAATATCTCAAAAAGCTAAAGTTGCACCAATACCAAAAGTCATAGCAGCGTTGTCCTGAAAGAGCTGAACGTTTTCATATATGAATTGTTGAAAATAACATTTTGAATTGTGGATGCCGAAAAACGTACGGAAGAAAGATGGATCTCAATAGTGTGAATGTTTCACGATAAAATACTCTGAGGTTACTCAACTGTTGTACAGAGACGGACAATTTTATTAGCTCCTAACTAAATGCTTCACTATAATCAATAAATATTATGAGAGATTTAAAAAATCCTTTTCTCACTGAACACAGTTGATCTTTAATAGTGAAACTAAATATGGAACCTGAATGTCTTTCCATCCAGACGGACATGTGACCCCGATGAGTTGTTGTTGTCTGCGGAAACAATGATAATCAGACTATTGTTAAATGTAGTCCAGGCTGACTCTGGGGCTGATTAGGGCCTGATCAGGGGTTTGAGCAGGGTGAAAGTGGGTCACAGAGGAGGGGTCGTTCAGGACGGAAGAGGAATATTAAAGGAAATCCTCTCAGAAGCTGTTTGTGAATCAGTCAGTCAGAGAACCAGTCAGCTGTTAAATCAGTCCTCCGTTTTAAACTCCTTGTAAAAATGGAGCTGAAGCAGAAACACGACACTGTTAATCAGAACATTTTGCTGCTGACTAAAGTGATAATTAGGTGATGAACGAAGTGACAACTGGGGTAAAACAACTTAATGGAAAGAAAGACTCACAGAGAGGTGGATTTTAGTGAAAGTAACGCATTAATTACTAAAACACCTGCAGGGCTAAACTTAAACTCTTCAAAGAGACGGGGACTGATTTCATAAAAAGCGGAAGCTGTGGCTGAGACAAAGCAGCAGGTGAGGAAAAATATAGCTTTTCTGAGACGTATGAATGAGAAAGTTTTAAAATTACACCTGTTAAAGATCGAGTCCAAGATGACCTGTTGGTCACAGGACAAGAAGTGAAAGTAAAGCACAATAAGTACAGTATCTGAGTTGTAGTTGCAACCCTTTCAGATGCAGCTCGTGTTCTCATCCAACCGTCACTATGGAGAAACGTGAAGTTGTTTAAGAATCTTTAAAGAAAATTAAACTACAGCAAAAGCTGGAGGTTTGAACACTAAAATGTTCTCCTGTTTGTTTTATTTACAGTTTTTCAACCTAACTTCAGCAGTTTTAGTTTCTAAAGATAACAACAAAAAATAAGTGAACAGTTTTCAGGTAAAAATAAAAATCTGTCTTATAACAAATCTTGATTCCTTTAAGACAGGGGCGTCAAAATCAGATACACCGAGGGCCAAAAAACAAATTTGCTACAAGACAGGGGCCGGACTGGTTCAATGTTTATTATAAGGGGGTGATATAAGAATTTTTTTTATTCTTTCTGCACTCTTTTCATTCAATGTTTTCTTTTTGATGAATTTGGTTTATTTGTCTCTTTTAAATGAATGAATAAATGAATTGAATAAAATATTAAATAACTTTGCATCTGCTAAGTTCTTGGCATAAATCAACAGACATGTTCCTGCTTTTAGTATTTTACATTGCTTTATAATGTAGCTGTTTATGTTTCGTTTTTTTAAATACAGTTTTCTTATGAATTTTAATTACAGTAATATGTTTTTTTATGATAGTTTACTGTTGGCTGCAAGTATCAAGCTGTGAAATCCTTCATTTTCTACAGCTGATAGATGTTGGTCATTAATTATAATGAAGTTAGTTTAGCAACTTCTCGTTAAACATTTGAGCTCCGTGGCTTCAGCTGTGTGTTCTTCTTGTTCAATCCGGGGCGGGCGCTCTGATTTCGGTCAGCTGCTCTCAGCCTGTCCCTCCTACTAGACGGTCAGACAGCGGGTCGGACTGGACGCAGCTGGCTGCGGTTGGTCTCCCTGTTTTCGGTTCAGCGAGAGTGGCGTCCCGCTGAAGCCCCAGAGCTCAAATGTCCAACGTAAAACTAACTTGACCGCAGTTTAATGTGGTGCTATGGCTCTGCAGACATTGCACGTTGCTGTCTTGCAGTGTTTAGTGTAAAATACTTCTATACAGCGGACATGTTACGATGAAAGGTTGGTTAGCTGTTAGCTACAGTGCTACTGCATGTTGTAGCTGGCTGCAAACTATGAAATGGATTTCCTGAATGTGAGACAGATCTTATTACTCTGGGTTCATGAGACACACCTCTGTTCAGGAAATCCATTCCATAGTTTGAAGCCAATGTGCATCATGGATCGAAAAAATCAGATACGTAAATTATGCTGGTATCGGAGGCCGATACCAGATCAGATCGACCCCATCCCTAGTTAGAGTTCCCTGATGCCTTCAGGGACAAAGGTGCAGTGTGGGTATTTTGAGTACTGAGTTTCAGTTTTGTGTCAGACAACAAAAGTTCGAGAAGACGTCAATTTCCTCCAAACTCACGAGTCCACAAAACCATGTTGTTGAGCAGGTGGACCAGAACCAACCTGTGTCCTGTATGTTGCTGTGATCCAGGTGTTGGTGCACCCTGATGGGTCAGGTGACCTGTACAACAGAATGCAGGTGGATGATGGTGGCGCCGTCAGTGCTGACCTCCTACTGGACGAGAGCCAGCAGCATGTCTACGTGTTAACTGACAGCAAGGTGAAGGAAAGCCGTTCTCCTTTGTGTTTCACCCCTTGTCTTCTCCCTGTCTTCTTTCTCTCCTTCTGTCTACATTTTGTCTCCTCGTCTTGGTCTTGTCCTCCTCGTGTCTATGTCCTTTTGTTCTCCTCTTGTCCTCCTCCAGCCCTAGTTCTGTCCTTCTATTCTCCTCATGTCCTAGTTCTACTCTTCTGATGTCTTCTTGTTTCCCTCCAGTCCTGGTTCTCTCCTTCTTTTTTACTCTTTTCCTTCTCATGTCCTACATCTGTCCTTCTGTTCTCCTCTCGTCTTCCTCATGTCACAGTTCTGTCCTTCTATTGTCCTCTTGTCCTCCTCATAACCTATTTGTGTTTCCTGTCCTTCTATTCTCTTTGTTTTCTTCATGTCCTCATGTTCCAGCAGATAATTTACCTTTCTCTCTCTTCTCTGTCTTTCAGCTCTCAAAAGTCCCGGTCTCTTCCTGTGAGAAACAGACAGACTGTTTGTCCTGTTTGTCCACCAGAGACCCTTACTGCGGCTGGTGTGTCCTAGAGGGAAGGTTTGTCTGTCCTCCTGTCCATCTGTCCATTTATGTCTCAGTTCTTCTTTTTAAATCTCTTTTTATTGAACTTCCTGTTTTCACGTCTGTTTGTGTCCTTTAGAGATTGAACTGATGTAAACATCAATCAGTTAGGGTTCAATCACTGAATGGTTATTGTTCAGTGTATGATTGATCAATGAAGGGATATTGATTGATCAATGATGGTATACTGATTGCTCAATAATGGGATATTGATTGATCAATGATAAGATACTGATGATCAATGATGGGATAGTGATTGATCAATGATGGGGTACAGATTGATCAATGATGGGATACTGATTATCAATGATGATACTGACTCATCAATGATGGGATAGTGGTTGATCTTTGATGGTATATTGATTGATAAATGATGGGATACTGACTCATCAGTGATGGGATACTGATTGATCATTCATGGGATATTGATGGATCTTGACAGGTGTTCCCGTAAATGTCAGTGTCAGCGCCACCTGCTGGACAACCACTGGCTCTGGAGTTTTGAACCGACCACTCAGTGTGTTACAGTGCAGACCCTGCTGCCATCCAGCCACAGCAAAGTGGAGCAGACACAGGTATTGATTATTGATTGTCTTCAGATCACCTATGTGTTCTGAAATGGAACCATCTGGGTCACCCCAGAACCAGAACTGTTACTCTGTCTGTGTTTTCAAGGTAACACTGTCCATCATCCAGCTTCCTGCCCTCCAAGGTGTGGAGTCTCTTGCCTGCGTCTTCGGACATCTCCCACCTCAGCCTGCTGTTGTCATGGGAACCAATGTCACCTGTCAATCACCTGCACCAGAGCTCCTCCCAACCCTGCCAACAGGAAGTGGTGAGAAGGCGATGTTTCTGCAGGATTCATGTTCCTGACGCCCTGCTTACTGAGCCGTGTCTCTGCAGATCACATGGTCCTCCCCGTGTCTCTGATGTTTGGTCGCGTGACCATCGCCAGCGGAAACATGACGTTCTATGAGTGTGGAGCTGTGAGCCAGCTGAACCAGAATTCACAGTAAGACCTGCAGAGAACACAGATCAAACTCTAAATATGTATGACATTATTTCTATAATGAGAATAAGATCATTTCAGAAATTATCTCTCCCAACATCAGGACTACCTTTGTAATAATCTAAGCTGGGACAGAGAAAACCCCTTATTTTGAAGAGTATCCTGTGCTTTATTTTGAAACAACAGGTTCAGTTTAATCTAAAACTAAAGTCATGGTGAAACACTGCATCAAAATATTCAATTCAGTTCACTTGATTTATAAAGTGCCCTGTTACAAAAGTTGTTTCAGGGCACTTTACAGGAACATTCAAATAGAAAAGCCAATTAGTAAAGTTCTCTATCTAATGAACCAGCAGACAAGTTGAATCTTGGCTTCATTGCAGTCTCTCATCCTGAGCAAACACAGTGGCAACAGTGGAAAGAAAAACTCCCTTTTAACAGGAAGAAACCAGAACCAGGCTCAGGACAAGCGGCCATCTGCTTTGACCAGCTGGTTTGAGAGGACAGAAAGGAGAGACAAACGAACACAGAATGGTCGGTCCAGATGTAGGTGGATGTCACGTGTGCCGCAGAATGGCCACACTGATGAGAGCTCCGTGCCGACTCGTACTTTAATTTTTTATTTTTTTAATGACCTTTTCTACCTGCACTGAACTCCCACACTTCAAGTATGATCTTGACAAACTTTTGGAGTTATGACCGCCCGCGAGTAATAACTTTAAGCTGATTCTGGGGAACTCTGCGACAGACATTTCCCCCTGGGTCTGTTCACCTGGGTGCCGTAAGAGGAAAACACCAAAGGGGAAGCAAGTCGGTGTTTTGTGCAGGACTTGCCAGAGATGCAGCAAACCCCCTGTCTCTTTCATTCTGCTCCCAAACGTTCAATCTCTGAGGAATAAACTGGATGACCTGCACACACGGTTCGTTACGAACGGGACACGAGGAACTGTTGTTTTCGCCTTCACTGAATCATGGCTGGACCCTTCCATTCACGACTGTGCTTTGACTCTGGACAACTTCTCCATCTACTGGCACAACAGAACGGCAGACTCTGGCAAGTCTTGCTGAAGGGGACGTGTGCTTTATGATTAACTCTTCGTGGGCAACAGGTGTACATATTTTAACAACTCACTGCACACCAGTCCTGGAGCTGCTAACTATTAAAATCCAACCCTTCTATTTGCCCAAATAGTTCCTCAGCCATTCTCACATTAGGCTACGTTCCACCTCAGGCTGCAAAAACCCAAGCCCTGAACGAACTGTATGGAATTATAAACACACATGAAAGCACTCATCCTGATGCTGTTTGTATCGTTGAGGGTGATTTTAACAGAACCAATATGAAGAAAATTTTACCAAAATTCTCTCAGCACATATTTCAGCCAACCTGGGGGAGCACAAATCCTGGACCATTGTTACACCCCATTCAAAGACTGTTACAAACCCCTCCTCCGCCCTGCTTTTGGTAAAACTGACCACAGTGCTAACCTGCTGCTACCTGCATATAAACAGGCTCAAACAGGACAAGCCAGCCTCCAGGGATATTTATAAGTGGGACAACGTGGCTGAAGCATCTCTGCAGGACTGTTTTGAAATGACTGATTGGCAGATGTTTGCAGACTCATCTGGTGGAGACATCAACGTGTACACAGACTCTGGCCCTGTACACATGTAGCAGGATATCAGGAAAACCGATTACTCTAGTTTATCATGCGGTTTGGCCTTTCATCCACACGTGAACTCCGGTTGATATAACTATAAACGAATAATAACAAAAACTCCGACCAAAGTGGAGATTTGAGAATTCTCCTCTTTCGGGTTTGCGTGTGGACTTTCGGAACTGGAAATTTGCGCATCATGTCTGCGGCAGATGGTGCTGGCGTCACATGTGCGACAATTGTTTTTGTTTGCCCATTCATTCGGAGGGAAAATGACTGCGTTTAGAGAAGTGCTAATTGTAACGCTGGTTCAGGCGCTTTTTGCTTGCTTGTTTTTACAAGTACAACTGCTCCAACAGATGGAATTACAAAGGAGAAAAAGCGCTTGGAGTTCAGCGCTTTTACAGCAACTATCCCTACCGATACGGAGGCACAATCCCGCCATTCATCGTCGCCGTTTCTGGTTTTGGATCAGACCTGGACGCACTGCTGGCTGGTGGGAAAACTTTGAGAAAGAAATTGTTCTCCCACAGGAATGGCGTGAGAACTTCAGAATGTCACGATCGTCATTACTGTCGCTCTCGGAGTTACTCCTTCCTTACATTGAAGGGAAGAGTACTGTAATGCGATCTCCAGTCTGTGTGGTCAAAAAAGTTGCATGCACGCTATATTATTTGGCTGACGAGGGAAGACTGCGTAAAACAGCCAATGCATTTGGCTTATCAAGACAGGTAGTCTCAAACATAATTAGAGAGGTGTGTAAGACTATAGCTGTGTACTTGGGACCATCTTACATACAAATGCCAACAACAGAGACTGCTGTGCGTGTACTTGTTGAGAGGTTTGAGCAGGCTTATGGTCTTCCTCAGTGCCTTGGAGCTGTGGATGGGACTCATGTGGAGATAAAGCGGCCATCATCTAATTCTACAGAGTACCTAAATAGGAAGGGGAGGTTTTCCCTTAACATACAAGCCACCTGTGATTACAAGTACAACTTTATTGACGTAGTTGTGAAATGGCCAGTGAGTGTACATGATGCCAGAGTTTTTGCCAACTCCACAATAAACACAAATCTTAAAAACATGAAGATCCCCCCTGTCCAAGACAAATTGTGGAGAACGAAGACGCTATACCCATTTACATACTGGGTGACCCTGCATACCCACTACCTTACCTGATGAAAGAATATGCTAACGGAGGAAGCAATGTTCAGGAGCAGTACTTTGGACTTTCGTTGCGCCAAGCTAGAATGGTGATTGAATGTGCGTTTGGAAGACTAAAAGCCCGATTTGGAGCCCTGAGGAGAGCCGTGGACATTAAAATGAATTTTCATTCAACCTTTATTTATATAGGCTAGCCTCGTTGAACCACGGGGACTCATTTACAAGAGGGACCTGTTGCACTCACACCTAAGGTCAATTTAGAGTTACCAATCAGCCTAACAAAATGATTTACTTATATCAGTTTTTGTGTTTGCCAAAGTGGATTAGCTATGGCAGTCATCTTGAATTGGATATCAAATGTCATTCAGTAGTAGATGTATCCCTAATGATTCCTGAAAGTTTATTTAATATTAATGCAGTGGTTCATTGGATAAGTCAAGTCAACTTTATTTCTATAGCACAGTTAATAAAATGGATAAATTGCCAACAGACCGACAAAGTTGATACCCGTAGTAATGACAAAGTTTTAAACATCTAGGTGTACAGCTAAGTGTATAATGTTTTGGTGTTGTCCTTACTTCACTTGGCTGTTCAGATGTATAACAGCTGTAGGTTGACTTCAAGCATTGTGCCCCCTTGGTTCTGACAGAAGTAAATTCCATTAAAATGTCAAGAAGACGTCTTAGTCTGAGCTTGATGTTCTTTTAAAAAAATGTGCTTTGGTTGACAAAGCTGTCTGAAAAGGTTTGTGAGAATTTAAAATCAAATTACAATCTATAAGTGAGGGATTGTTTTACTTCTGGCATAAAAGTGTACTCAAGGTAAATCTTATGCACACACAGTGATCAGCACATAATCGGTGGTGTTATCTAACAGTCTTGTGCTTAACTAAATTGCACACTTGTTCTCATAATGTACTTACAGTACGTGAATTGTATATGAGTGACACATCGTGAGCTTTGTGTTTGAAAATGCCTCATTGCTGCACACAAATCCTCAGGTTGCTGCTGCTGTTAAGACACATTTTCCTCTTGCTCATGGTCTTTGTGTGATGCAAAAGGGATTTTCTGGTGCTGATAAAAAAAAAATCAACTTTTTTTTTTTTTTTTTTTAACCAGGACTCATGCTGTGCTGTCATTTTTCTCCCATTCCAATTTGTAATACACAGCTGTACTGTGTACAGATTCAGTGACCTGGGCTGATGAAGAAAGGCCCAGTGGGAGCCTATGCCCTACTTGCTGCACAACAGGTAATTATCACTGCCATCATCTAATGGGTGGTATGTTCAAATCAGAAAAAAATTGTGATGCAGATTAGGCTGAAGGCCTTGTCATGATGCCATGCATGTACACATGTGCAGCAACCAGAAATGAGCTCACATGAATAGAACTAATTTGATTTTTTGAAACAAACCTTCCAAGCTGTCAATATGAATTATATTAAAGATACTGCAGCTCAGACATGTTCATTCTCAGACACACTCGAAATTCATTTTGACACCAGCGGATTAGGTTGTAGAAGACGTCCTGCCGTGCTTTTTATTAACATATGCTATCACTCTGGGGGGCAAGGGTTGCTTAGGAAAGTCTCACCAGCTATGCAAAAATTATTTAGCATATCAACACTGTCTTTTTCAGATCCCATTACTTTCTGTTGTGCCTTTCTGCCAACTCTGAGTGCCTACACTGCTCAACAGGGATGCCAATTTAAAAAGTAGTCTAGTAGGGTGATACGACTTCAACTCTGCAGTAGCAATGCTCAATTATTCTGCTTCGCATTGCAGGTTTTTACACTTTGTCTCCAGCCAGAAAGCCTGAAATGTAATATTTTCCCATTAGTCAAATGGGTACAAATTAGTTATTGCGGCTTAGTTATTAGGATGTGTTGAAGACTCTCACATCAAACGGAATGAATCTTACCAATAATATATTCAACACTGACTGAGTTATAGAGAGTTTTGTACTGGAAATGGTCAGTGAGCTGCCATCTTGACACAGGATGACTCCAAATGTTCATGTTTTAGATTTACAAACGTCTCACCAGAATATGTTCAATAGTTCATAGGGTGTTTTGCTAAGACAAAGACTGTGTTGATTCTAAATGATAAGGCCAACATTTTAAGCAAATAGTTTGCAAAATGTGCTGAGCTCAGTGTGTGAATGATTCTCAGCCTCTACCGCACCCAATTTTTACTCAGCTTCTCAGTAAACTTGGCAGAGTTTTGGTCATCTTTGTGTTGTTTACGGTTGATTCACTAGGATCACAATTTTGAATTAAGTTGACTCTAAACCAGTGGTGTAGGCTACATTTTCATAGTGGGTATACTGTACTTAGAAACCAAAGTATACTGGTTAGTACGAGGTAATTGTTATTTTTTTATTTTATTTTAAGCATAGTGAACATTTCCAAAATGATCTGATGCTTACATTTGAATAACAAACTTTGTACAACTGCTGGCTTTGTATTAGAAACATGTATAGAATTTGTAAAACAGTATCAAAGCAAAATCTGTTCAAGTATTAAGTAGTGAGTACAGAATTATACAATAATTAACTGGATAAGCAAATAAAATAAACAAGCGCAGCATACAGATAGATTGTTATGGAAGTGTTTAACTGCCATTCAACATATCAATGACACATACTTAATGATACGTCATGTATCATTGGGCACTTTTAAATGGGTATACTGAAATTATTAAGCTTTTCTAGTGGGTATACTCCATAAACCCGTCTATCGCGTAGACTACACCACTGCTTTAAACTGTAACAATTAGCTCTATGCCCAGATAGTAGTTACCAAAAAGAGCAAATTCAATACAAGATAAAGTTTTAACAGTGTTTATTTACAAGGAGTGAATAATAAACAGTAGAATGTAATTCAGCAGGGAGGGACAGGAACCCTGGAGAGCAAGGACAAGAGTTACTATGGGGTTTTAAATCCTGAGGGATGATTTGATATCCAGTTTGTCTCTTACTGTTTGAAGTCACAGAGGCAAAGATCCAAAAGGTTCCAATAGCAAGGAATGAGGAAGCTCCAGAGAGATGCATATATCAGTGGGCACATGGTGGAAGACAAAGAATGACTGTAGAGATCACAAGGAGACTTTAGAAAAAGCAGGGAGGTCCAAGGCACAGGAGGAATGCAGGAGTCAGTGATACAACACTTGAGAAAAAAGAGATTAGTCTTCACAGATCACAAGGAGTAATAATGAGTCCAGGAACAGAACTACTGGTAGGCCGATAACGCACCAGTGTTGGAGTGAAGTCATCTACTGCCATTTATACTCCTGCAGCTCATTATGAGAATAGTCCACAAGTGTGGGTCTGTTGACACCACCTAGTGTATAAAAACTGCAGGAGAAAAGCTGGAAATCATACATAAACATTATTCACTTGATACAGGTATAGATACAAATGGACACACACATACACAAGTGCAGAAACCACATTAAGCATCAATTGTGTGATTTATAAACCAATAGAAACACTATATCGACTGTATATTTAGACATTGTTTTGTGCGCACATCTATTGTCACACAAAGTGGTAACACTTTACAATAAGGTACCCAATATTTGCTTAACTACTAGGGAATGCCTCAGGAATGAATCAGGAGCTAATGGGTAGTTAACCAGTACTTACTGGGGAACACAGCCAAGCCTTATTAGGGGACTACTGGTTTGTTACCACAGAAACAGAGGAGAAATTCTCCATGTTAGGCCTGAATAAACCCTGCACCAATGAGATCACAGCTCATAATTGTCAAAAACCTTTTCCCTAGTGTTTACTGATTTAATTTGGATTTTCTTTTTTGTAAAGCTGTTGGTTACCCATTAGCTCCTGATTTGTTCATCTTTGGTTTCCTTGGTAACTACCCATTAGTTTTTGATTACCGTAATTCCTCTTCATTTACAAGGTAACTAACAGTAGTCCCCTAATGAGGCTTGGCTGTGTGTTTCCCTGTACTGGTTAACTACCCATTAGCTCCTGATTCATTCCTGAGGCATTCTCTAGTAGTTAAACCAATGTTGTATACTTTATTGTAAGTAAGGATTTATAGAAAAAATAAATACATCATTCGTTCCATATGATGATCACACACACACACAGTGTAGCCACGTGTGTGACGGCTTCCTGGGGCTGCTCTGTGTCTACCTGTGCATATGTTGGACACGCAGCATGTGGATACATTGAGATGTTTCCACGGTGTGGGCTGTGTCATCCTACATTCACAGCCATCACTGAAAGCCGAGGGCAGTGAAAAGCTCAATGTGTCTAGCTCATACGAGCCTAATAAGGGCTATAGAGACTTCTTAGTGAGATACACAGCTTTTGTGTGTCTCTGCTCAGGGTGTGCACCAAAACCCGCCCGTTTCAAACACGTTCAAATGTGATGCTTCTAACTGAGTTTAATTAGTCCTCAGAGTCAGAGTCTCAGTGGGATTATTGAGACTCTGACAATATGATTATGTTGCAATGTGCAACAACTATGTTTCTGAAAATAGCACAAATAATGCTTTTTTTAAAGAAGAAAATATATCAACCTTGATTATAAGATGTTTCCACAGAGACCAAGTTGTCCACATTTCCTTCTCTCTTTGTCATTGACAGGCACATATTAATTAACACATAGCTCCTCCAAGGAGCATATTGTCTAATCAGTAGCTCACTGCACCTCTGACATTAAGCTTGTCTGTGTCTCTTTATTTATGTGGGTGTGTGTCAGGCATCCTTTCATAAAGAGGCAGACTGACTCTTCATTATTGTAGGAACAGAAATCAAGTTCACAGCTCGCTTTAAGGCTAATGGTGCCACACCGGCATTTGTTAGCATGTCAGAGGAAACACACCAAAATGAACTGTTAATGACATCAACACGAGGACAGTAGAGCAAATCTGATCTATTTTCAAACATTAACATGCTTCACTTGAATATATAAAACATTACACATCCGTTCCCACTCCTGTGTCCTTGCTTCATGGTAAAACAGTTGATGCAGAGAGGCCTTGGTTCTAACACAGTGGTCACACATATGCATCGTTAGCAGCAGTGTAGAGGTGGGTGGTAGCTGACAGGAGTGCAGCCTGTTGTCTTCACTTAGCTCCATCAGCAAGAAGAGCAGGAAGCAGTCAGTCAGAGACTGGCTGCAGAGTGCAGCTCTCTGATCACTCGCATGCCTTCCCTGGAGAAAAAGACAGCTTCTGTCAAAGAGGTCCAAATTGGTTCTGCCCTGACACAAACTCTGAGTTTTTGCTTTTGTCGTTTGACAAAAACAGTTCTGAGTAAGAGCAAAACAATTAAAAAGAAAAGTTTAGTTCATGATTTTTTTTCCCCTTCAACAGAGGAAAAGCTAATAATGACAGCAGGATACAAGAAGAAGCAAGAATAAAATGTGCAAATACCAGAAAGGGTAAAAATAAATAAATAATATATGAGCAGCAATACTTGATCTCAAATAACTAAACACAAAAATCTTGTCAGCTAATTAAAGTAATCAATGCTGATAATTAGGTTTAGGCCTTAAATTGCTTCTATTTTGGTACCACCATTGTGCATGTCCTGATGCGTGCTCAATGTCCCAGGTATATAAATCTAACAAGATAGAGTCAGGTCCCCTGGATGGATTATTCTTTGTTGAAATATTTCATCTTTTATCCAAGACTTATTCAGTTTGAGGAGCTGCATCAAACTCAGTCTTACAACTGGTTGCTCCCCTATTAAAATGTGCTGCTTACAAGTGTAAGGATGGTGCCCTCTGGTGGTTGATTCCTATCCTTACACTCCTTGGTCTCTGTTTATTATTCTGATTATTTCCATCCTCGTGTCTCCCAGGTGTTTGAGGTTGTCACTCTGTGCATGTACTTTGTATATAAGTCTGTATCTGTGTGTTACTGGTTGTCGGGGCATCGTCTTGTGAGAGTTCTGTGAGCGTCTTGTCCTCGTCCAATTTCCTGGTTTCCCTGAGCCCATGTTTCTCCTACAAATTCTTACGTGTTCCTTGGTTTTGTGAGTAGCTGCCACGTCAGCATTATTATTTTGTAAATTCATTAAAGCATTTTATTCATTTTTACGCCTCATGCTTCCGAGTCCTGCGTGCACACTGGGTTCATTCTATAACATGCCCAAATCCTGACAGTATACCCCGACCATCAAAAGAACCCAGCGGGCAGAAGACCCAGTTCAACTGGACCACCCTGTTGCTGAAAAAGATGGCTCCAACTCATGTGGAGTGGCCGTCATCCGTGTGAGCGGGTTCCGAGCCTAACCTGTCCGGAGACACCACAGCCTCGAGGTGGAGATCCTTCCATCTCTGCTCATGGCAGAGGAGGAGGAGAGGAAGAAGTTCAGAGGCAGCCATGTGGTTTTTGGGCCGGCTTTTTCCCATGCTCCCCACGAGTGTGTCCCTTGTGGTCTGCCTTCGACGATGACTCGGAGCCATAGGAGTTCTGGCCCAGTTCTGTTCCCGATCTACGCCGCCGCCGGAGTAGTCGACGGACAAAAAAGGTGGACATTTCCGAGATCCAGCTCCTCCCTCCTTTAGTGTCTCCCCACAAGCTGTCCGAAGAGCCGGGAAAATTTCTAAAAGGGGGGGTTGGGGGGGTTTGCAGGACACGCAGGCATCTTCTATGCTGAAGAGCCATGGAAGCTCAGAGGAGGAGGTCCCGGAGCCCACGCTCTCAAGAGGAGCGATCAGGCCTCCCTATGACCACAGAGGGCTCCAGTGAAGTGCAGAGAGTCCTAGGTCTGTGGTATAGAGTCTAAGTTCTGCGGCAGAGAGTCCAAGGTCTGTGGCAGAGAGTCCAAGGTCTGCGGCAGAGAGTCCAGGGTCGGCGGCAGAGAGTCCAGAGTCTGCAGAGGTTCCAAAGTCTGCAAAGTTCCCAGAGTCTGCTGAGGTCCCAGAGTCTGCAGAGGTCCCAGAGTCTGCAGACTACACGGAGCCTTCCGCAGAAGAACCAGCACCTGTCGCATAAGACCAAGAACTTGCCACTGAAGATCCTGCCACAGTTCCACAGCTCCACGACTCACCTGCTGTAGCTCCACAGCTTCCCATGTCTCCAGTTGCAGTTCCGCAGCCCCTCATGTCTCCAGCTGCAGCTCTCTAGGACCCCGTATCTCCTGCTGCAGCCCTCCAGGACCCCGTGCTGCCAGTTGCAGCTTTCCAGGTCCCCGTGTTGTCAGCTGCAGCTCCCCAGGTCCCCGGTGTTGCCAACTGCAGCTCCCCAGGTCACCAGCTACAGCTACATTCCAGGTCCCCTCGTCACCTGCTGCAGCTCCACAGCTCCCCATGTTGCTTGCTACAGTTCTCCAGCTCCCACATCTCCCACTGCAGCTCCACA
Source organism: Hypsolebias martinsi (assembly GCA_031762355.1). NCBI lineage: Eukaryota > Metazoa > Chordata > Actinopteri > Cyprinodontiformes > Rivulidae > Hypsolebias > Hypsolebias martinsi. Next base: position 38,695,250 of record JARVGQ010000116.1, read on the forward strand.
GCTGTCCATGTCACCTGCAGCAGAGCCCAAACTTTACATGCCAGCTGAAGCTCCACAGCCTCCCTTGTCATCTGCTGCAGCAACATCTCAAGTCCCCTCGTTGCCAGCAGCAACACTATCCCAGGTCCCCTTGTCACTAGCAGCAGCAGTATCCCAGGTCCCCTCGTCACCTACTGCTTACCCGCAAGTCCCCATGTTACCAGCTGTGGCTCTTCAGGATCTACTTTCCATGTTGGACAACTTCCCGGCCGCCCTCCTGGGTCTGCTCCTTGTGTTGGATGGCCTACCGGCCGCCCCCCTGAACTGGCCCTTATTACTGAACAGCCTCCCGGCCGCCCCCCTGAGTCTGCTCCACATGCTGGAAAGCCTCCTGGCCGCACCCCTGAAATTTTTTTTGGGGGGTGGGATGGGGGTGGGGATTTCTGGGGACGCCTGGAGGTGTCCTTGTGGGGAGGGTAATACGAGGTTGGTGCCGTCTGGTGGTGGATTCTCATACTTACACTCCATGATCTCCATTTATTATTCTGATTATTTCCATCTTCGTGTCTCCCAGGTGTTTGTGATTGTCACTCTGTTTATGCATCTCTATTAGTCTGTGTCTGTGTGTCACTGTTTGTCGGGTCATCATCTTGTGAGAGTTTTGTGAGCGTCTTGTCCTCGTCCGATTTCCTGGTTTTCCTGAGCCCATGTTTCGCCTATGATTCTTTTTTTCCTTCCTTGCTCTGAAGAAGTGGCAGCTTTTATGGGGGGGGGGGCGGGGGG
>JARVGQ010000125.1:4489-14613 GCA_031762355.1 Hypsolebias martinsi
AGTCCAGTTGTTTCTGTATTGAACTTTTTTTTTATTTTATCATGTCCTGGATGACTGAGAATCTTCACCAGCATACTTCTTTGTTCTGGAAGTGGGAACAAAGAAATATGGGAAACTCAAATATAAACCTCTTAAAATAGCTCTTGAATATAGGTAACATATGCTTACCCACTATGTGAGTAAGCCACTTATGGGACTGAGTTTGTTGTGGCTCCTCAGATTGATGAAGTCTTTTGGATGAAAGACAAACATTTCAACAAAAAGAAACTGTCCAGAGGACCTGACTTAAGTTGAATGTCGATGTACTGTTTTTCAGAATGTGACTTTTCCTAGAAGAGACATCTGTTGTAAGTGTTCTTTGAGATGGAAGCTGTTTGCTTCAGAGGGGAGTCATAATGTTCCTAAGAGTAGCCAAAACATCTTCCGAGAGCTGTTTTACACAAAGTTCTTTTGTGTGATAAGCAGTTCGTCTTTGACTCCCGATCCTGATGTAGTTCATTTGATCCCTATCCTGGTGGTTGTCCGAGGTCCACTCCTCATCATTCCTGAGCAGATAAACATGTTTGTTCAATTACAATTTGTTAGAAGAAAGTAGAAGTTAAGTAACTGCCAAGATGAAACATTTTTATCACTGCAAGTCTCACGTTTCAGCTTGACATCTATGCCTGCTGAAGGTTGCTGATGGCCAGAGCACCTTCTCATCAGCAGTCATCCTCATCAACCCCTGAGGTTGTCACAGTGACTTTTCAGCTGCCTTGGGCAGTGTCCATACCTGGCTAGTCCTTCTTGTGGTGTGCTGGTCCAATCTACCAGCAGAACCCCAGAAAGATGTGTGAACTACATGTGTAGGATTCCTGGGTTTTCTCTGCCACTTTCTCTCTACTGCTGCACCAATCAACCAGCTCACTCCGCCTGCTGCTGATTGAAGAGAACTCTGCTGGTGTAGAAAAGCTCCTGCCAGATGTTCTTCCAGTGCTGGGACATTTATTGCCATTTAGTAATCCATGCACAGCCAACCAACGTGCTTCCCAACAGCTAGTTCTAAGCTCTTATGATCTCTTTCCAGGGACTTCCATGTCTTACTTGTTTGAGTCTTTCCTAAGACCTCCTTGTTCCTTTGAGGCTCACCTGTGGATCAACATTGTCCCTTCAACTACCAAACCACAAACATTGCAGTCTGAATCAACCTGCTGTTTTCTCCATCATTACTCACCTCTGCTTAGATCTCCAGCTCTGACCTTGAAAGCCCAGGGCCTTGTCTCTTTCCCCTCCTCGGCTTCATCTAATATAACAGTGCGAAATCATTTACTGTTTGAAAACCATGGCTGCAGCCTGCAATATATCTGAGTAAATCAAAATACTCACCTTGTCCTTCTTTCTATTCCAGCACTGAAGCTGCTGTACCTGTAAATAAAGATCACTTACGTGTATGTAAGTTACTCTGTCATCCTACTCAGTCTGCTAACTTGGGCTTGACATTACTGTAAACATGATAGCATGCCTTCATACTGACCCAGTAAGGAGCAGAAACCTGATGACATGATGCAATTCATGGTCTGGTTATGATTCTTAGCTGATGCAACTTGGTAAATCATTTCCTGGCTTGCAGAGGTAATAAATGACTTTATCTGATCAGATTAAATAACTTCTTTTAAGCAAAATCCAAAGCAAACTATTTATTAAAATAGGCAACTTTGTCTTAATTCATGCACATACAATAATAATAATAATAATAATAATAATAATAATAATACTGTAATTCCTGCTCAAAGAGTTAATGTTGCCTTAGATAAGATAATTCATACTTAACAGATTGTTAGTTATCGATTTACTAGTTTTAAAGCTAGTTATTCTAAATATTATCATTTATCACTTATGTTATTGTTGGTTCTTGGATTAATTTTGTAATAAATTTTCAAAGACAACCTTGGTCTCTTCATTTGAATATTCATTTGTCATGGGATAGAGCTCCCTGTAATTAACGGCTTCTACTTCAGTGACTGATTCTGATCATTGAAGGGTGAATACATTAAGTTGTTGACAGACTGACCAGCTGGTGCCCTGCTGTCATCGAGTGAAGAATAAGTAAACAAATGTTGTGGAGTGGAGAAAGTGTCACCCTTCTTCATCCATCCCCACTTTTAAACAGTACTCTAGGAACACCCTGATGTATGCTCAAGATGTACTCTAGGAAGAAACCTCCAGCAGAACCACGCTCAGTACAAGAGAGGCCATCTGTTTCGACCAGCTGGGTTTGAGAGGAACAGAAAAGAGGAACAGACACACAATGGCAGGCGCAGAATGGAGGTGAGCAGGTCCTCACTTGGAAAGACAAAAAAAAAAACATGTCAAGATAGAAACAAATACAACTTATTCATTTGTAAATATTCATTTGATGAAATGTGGTCAGTTTGTCCTCCACCAGTCTAAACCTAACATAACTAAGGGACAGCTCAGGAAACCCAAGCCCACCCTAACTAAAGGATTTATCAAAAAGGAAAGTCTTGAGTCCAGTCTCAAAACTGGACAATGTGTCAGCCGCACAGACAGAAACTGGAAGTTGGTTCCACAAGAGAGGAGCCTGATAACAGAAAGATCTTCCTCCCATTCTGCTTCTGGAAACTCTAAGAATCACAAGTAAACCTGCAGTCTGAGAGTGAAGTGCTCTGTTAGTAAAATGTGTACAATAAGATCTTGAACGTACTTTGTCAGATGGAGCTAGGTTGTTGAGAGCTTTGTAGGTTAGAAGTAGGATTTTTAATTTTATTCTGGATATGACAGGGAGCCAATGGAGAGAAACTAAAACTGGAGAAATATGATCTCTCCCACTAACACCAGTTAAGACTCTGGCAGCAACATTCTGGATCAACTGAAGACTTTTTAAAGAAGTATTTGGATGCCCAGATAATAAACCACTGCTATAGTCTAGCCTAGACATGATACATGCATGAACCAGCACATGTACAGTAGTCCCTCTTTACTTCATGGTTCGTTTTTTGTGGACTCACTTTATAACAGTTTTTCAAAAAAAGCTTGGACATGACACACAAATGGCTGATTGATGGATAAGCTGCATGATCAGCATGGCATTTTTATTTAAAACCAATTATTTTAAATTAGTTAGCACCTGCTGTACCTGTGAGCAGCTCATATTGTAGGAGAAGCTTCTTCCTGCAGCTGATCTACTTGCAGAGCAGAGAAGTGGGCGTGGCCAAGAGAACTTGCAGGTGGGAGAGAGCGTTTAGAGTTTAGAAACATTCTTTAGAATATTGCAAGAGTGTGGGAAGGGTTTAAAACATTAATATAAAAACTAATACTTTGTATAAACTGCTACTTACTACTTGTAATACTATCCCTACTTTGCAGTTTTTCACATCATTGGCTTCAGGATAAGGATCCTCCAAAATAAACGATGGACTACTGTATTGCGGTTTGTCAACAGACATTAACATTTTTAATAATGTACAGGACACATGACTGTCAACTTTAATATTACTCATGTGATTGGGACAGTACTGGATACAGTGGATACAGAAGAGTTTCTAAAGCTTTAATATATACAGGTGCTGGTCATAAAATTAGAATACAGTACCTTGAAAAAGTGTATTTATTTCAGTAATTCCATTCAAAAAGTGAAACTTCTATATTATATTCATTGATTACACACAGACTGGTATATTTCAAATGTTTATTTCTTTTAATGTTGATGATTATAACTGACAATTAATGAAAACCCTAAACTTAGTGTCTCAGAAAATTAGAACATTACTTAAAACCAATAAAAAAGGATTTTTGGAAATGTTGGCCAACTGAAAAGTATGAACATGAAAAGTATGAACATCTACAGCACTCAGTACTTAGTTGTTGCTCCTTTTGCCTAGATTACTGCAGCAATGCAGCGTGGCATGGAGTCGATCAGTCTGTGGCACTGCTCAGATGTTATGAGAGCCCAGGTCGCTCTGATAGTGGCCTTCAGCTCTTCTGAATTGTTGGGTGTGATGTATCTCATCTTCCTCTTCACAACACTCCATAGATTTTCTATGGAGTTAAGGTCAGGTGAGTTTGCTGGCCAATTAAGAACAGGGATACCATGGTCCTTAAACCAGGCACTGGTAGCTTTAGCACTTTGTGCAGGTGCCAAGTCCTGCTGGAAAATGAAATCTGCATCTCAATAAAGTTGGTCAGCAGCAGGAAGCATGAAGTGCTCTAAAACTTCCTGGTAGTTGCTGTGTTGACCTTGGAACTCAGAAAACACAGTGGACCAATACCTGCAGATGTCATGGCACCACAAACCATCACTGACTGTGGAAACTTGACACTGGACCTCAAGCAACATGGATTCTGTGCCTCTTCTCTCTTCCTCCAGACTCTGGGACTTTGATTTACAAAGGAAATGCTAAATTTTCTTTCATCCGAGAACATAACTTTGGACCACTCAGCAGAAGTCTAGTCCTGTCTTTAGTCCAGGTGAGACACTTCTGACACTGTCTCTTGTTCAAGAGTGGCTTGACACAAGGAATGCGACAACTGAAAACCATGTCATGCATATGTCTGTGCATGGTGGTTCTTGAAGCACTGACTCCAGCTGCAGTCCGTTCTTTGTGAATCTCCCCTGCATTTTGGAATGGGTTTTGTTTCAAAATCCTCTCCAGGGTGTGGTTATCCCTATTGCCTGTATACATTTTTCTACCACATCTTTTCCTTCCCTTCACCTCTTTATTAATGTGCTTGGACACAGAGCTCTGTGAACAGCCAGCCTCTTTAGCAATGGCCTTTTGTGTTTTTCCCTCCTTGTGCAAGGTGTCATTGGTCATCTTTTGGACAACTGTCAAGTCAGAAGTCTTCCCCACAATTGTGTAGCCTACAGAACTAGACTGAGAGACCATTTAAAGGCATTTGCAAGTGTTTTTAGTTAATAAGCTGATTAGAGTGTAGCACCAGATGTCTTCAATATTTAACCTTTTCATGATATTCTAAATTTCTGAGATACTGAGTTTGGGGGTTTTATTAGTTGTCAGTTATAATCATCAACATTAAAATACATAAACATTTGAAATATATCACTGTGCAATGAATGAATATAATATACAAATTTCACTTTTTGAATGGAATTGCTGAAATAAATCAACTTTTGCACCATATTCTAATTTTATGACCAGTACCTGTATGTATGGACAAACTATTTCTGGAGCCACCCCTGGATATACAAAACAAATGGTTTTTGTGAAACCTGAGCATTTCTGTCATCCCTAACAAACCTGACAAACAAATAATGTCCACAACTAGTTGAGCTGATAGATGTAGATCAGAAAGAACCAGCAGGTGAAGGGAAGAGTATTACATCATAGTAACATATGATTTAGATTACGGTAACTGGAATTAATTAGGCTATTTTCTAGATATTAACATTTTATTACTGCATTAATTTCGACTCTTAAAGGACTCCACCTGTCAGTAAGCACTCACTGGTAAACTTATTGAATTCAGTAATACAGTGGTGTGTCTTCATGTTAGCTGAGCTTTATTAGTCATTTCTGATAAAATATGAACACCAGATTTTTTTTTTTTTTTTTGATAATTATTTGAGTTGTTCTTATTATCTATGAGTCAGTGTTGTCTTAGCCAGATGGAAATTCTTGGAAAAATGTATTGGAATCGGCTGAGAAGGAGGTATGTCAATGTTGTGCTAGCATGCTTCAGTTAAAAGCCCATTAAGCAGCTTGCAGTGATGAAAGCTTGCATGTTTTTCATTCCACACAAGCCAGTATCTTCATCTGCACGCAGAACTTTGTGATTCTGTTGCGGAGGCAGAGATGTAGGAGTTGAAGCTCATGCATTTATTGGCAAACTTGTTCCAGCACTCTGTTACCAATAAAAGATTATCACGGTTATTTAAAGCTCTTCCGGGAGGGAGGGAGGCGAGGAAGGGAGGAGGAATAGGTGTAGCTGTGCCCACTTTGTTTCCCCCAGGAGAATTGCCAGCATGTGTCTTCAAACCAGATGTGTGATCCACTGACGTTATGCAACTTCCGCATTCAGTTGGCTCGGACGAATGTTGATGGGATTACAACAGACTCTTCAACATTTTTCTCTCTGATACTTAATCAACTTTAAGTCCTGGCAGTTCGTCCACACACGGTCCTCGATTCACCCCTGAGGATCAGTTCATTCACAAAACCTGCTCCCAGCACCACCTGGGAACGAGCATAACCTGTGAACATGTGTTGTGGAAAGCCATTCGAGCACAGGGGAAGACAATGTTAGATAATCGTGTAGTTATCTTGTGAGCAAACAAATTTCTGACAGAACACATGTGGTTGTTTTAATATTCTGAGAATATAGAGAAAAAAGTGGAACAGGCACAATTTATGTTCCTCAAGATGATGATTCCTATTTAATTTGTCTTTATGTAACCCCGAATGAGATGCGACACAGAACTCAATTTCTCTGCCCTGAAAATAGCACAAGGCAGCTGCTTTGTTTGAGCAACTATTTCAATCTAAAGTCATAACTTTTGTGAGTGTTAGTTTGCTTCATTTTCTTAGAATTTTATCATATTTTGTAGGGATGCACAATATTGGATTTTTGTCCAATATCAGATATGCCGATATGTTAAAACTTGTTTGGCCGATAACTGATACCAATACCAATATTTTTTTCTAGACCTACTTACAGAGACTACATAGCTTTCTCTGCTGTGGAATTAAAATACTGCATTATTCTTCATGGTCTTTGTCAGTTTGGCCTGCTACCAAATGCAGATGACAAAAAGGGGGCTGAAAATGATGTAACACTTCAACTTGGATTATGTTTAATGTTAAAGTTATTCATGACATTTACTCTGTCTAACACAAGGACAACACCCGAACAGTGCATATTTATAAATTTTCACAAATTTAAACTCAACCTGTTCACAAGCAACAAGTGAAAAGTGCATAAGCAAGTAGTGCATTAATATACTGTATATACGTGACAGTTTCTCAAATTAAAAATTAACTTACAACAGAAGACTTTTATATCAGAGTTTTTTTTTTTTTTTTTTATGGAATATCCGATGTTTAACTTTATCACTAATATCGGCCAATACCGGTTCCATGCCGATAATATCGTGCATCCCTAATATTTTCTATATACTGTAGTCTGTAATTGATTGCATGGTGCAGGATTGCAGCAGCTGTGATTGCATTTGCATATCTGTAAGAACTCGTGCACACAGTGCTGCAGTTCATTAAAATGTCTGCTACTTTATTTTATTAATCTCCTAATTATCTACCACCTGCATAAGCATAATATGTCAAGTTGTTAGCTTTTGGTGCAAAAAATAAATAAAAATAAAATTGGTTGGAGACACCTGTGAGTGATTTAATGTAGTAGGAACTCATCAGTCTTACATATGACAAGCCAGTGCTCCAACTTAAGTTGTCAGAGTGGTCAGCACGGTGGGATCTTCTTTAGATTTAGATTTGAAGCAGGTTTTAATTCTGAACGTTTCACACTTTGTTTTTATATGAACATCCTCCTAATGGCCCTCCCACTTGCCAACTGGGAGTTTTAGTGTTCCTGCAGATGTTTTGAATGAAAAAAATCCCAGCCAAACTGACTTAACGCTTTTCATTTGTGTGGTATTTTCAAAAGCAAGTGGAAAAATCCTTCAGCTCAGCCAGGGGAGAGTTATGGGTCAAAAACTGTTCTTTGTAGTCAAGTAGATTTGTGTAAAAAAATAAAATAAAATAAAATCTGTGCAACTGTAACAACTTGCTTTTTACAGCTGCAAGTCTGCCGCTGTTTGTTTTTCAGAGGTGCTGTGTGCCAAATTAGGACTTAAGGTGTTCATTTTTTATTCCACTATCAATCATCAAGAAAAAAAAGGAGGGAAAGAAAAAAAAATAGCAGAACACACTCCACTTCAAAAATGCGGGGGTGTCCTACATCAGAACTGCAACACTCGTTTAGGCTGGCTAATGTTTGCCAGATGTGCTGTGCAGGTTAGGTGAGGGACACTTGGAAGACTTATACTCCCTCTAATGGTTACTGCTGGTGTCACAGGAGGAAGTCCAGAATTTTGTGTTGTTCACAGCAACAGCTGAATGATGGGAAAACTTCCCGGAACCTAAACTGAGGCTGTGACAAGTCTGAGCACTCTTTTATTTTTTGTCCGTATTATAGGTTTACTTTAGTTCTTAGCCCTCATACATTGTACCTTGCTTTAATATGAAATATAGTATTTCTACAAAACTCGTTTGAATTCCATAGTCCTCATCAAGGATTGTTTGATTTGACTTTTATGAGTGTATTTTTTTTTCTTTTAATTGGAGTACGTACTTCTCTTGATCGGTGGTTTTGATTTCAGACCTGCCCCGATTGTTTCTTCTTCTTTTTTTTACTCCAGTCTGAAGCTATTTGAGTCTCTCGACTGAAGGTGTCAGTAAACTTACAAAAATAAATTTGATTTAGTGGCTCCTGTCTGACGCTCACACTGTAAATCTGAGATTTGGTGTGAATGTTTGTGTATGCATGGGGAGGAGTATTCCTGGAAGGAGACTTATGGGCTTCCTGTTGCTTAGTACGGTTAACACATGAGCAATGGGCTGTAAGAGAGCAGTTTGTTCATTTTTTTTTTTCTTTTCTTTTGAGTGTGTGTTTTTACAGTTAAATTTTCCAGGCTTTTTAATGTACAGCAGTGCCAGATGTAAGCTTACCCAACAATTCCCAAACTAGCATTAGCTAAAAGTGGTTCAACATGCAGCTGTTAATTATTTTAGTGGTGATGTTTTGAAAACAAAGAAACACCCTCCGTTTGAACATCTTATAGTTAAATGAGCTTCTGTGTGCAGCTTCTCATGTCTGCACAATACTGTGAAAGATTTGGGCATCTATGGAAAAAAATTGCTATATATGATATGTAAATTCTATCCATTTTTGTTAATTAGCAGTGCAAACTGAATTACCAGAAGTGAAATCTGAATCAAATCAGAACTTGAAATGTACCCCCCTTGCCTTCAGAACCACATCAGTTCTTCTAGGTACACTTACGTACAGTTTGAGAAGAAACTCAGGAGGTACAAATGTAGGTTGAACGAGACATCTTGGGAAAACAAACTGTAGATTTTCTTCTGGATGTAGATGACTCCTATTCGTATGTCTTTTTATGTATTCCCAGACACACTTGATGGCGATGCTGCTGGACAATCCCATAACTTCCAGGGCTCCTTATTCTTCTTTATGCTGAATTGGTCTTAATCACGCTGGCTTTCTGTTTTGAGTCATGGTCCTGCTGTAGTCATTTGATTGTCAGACACTTGATCATACAGTATCACATGATGTTTCCCCTAGAAAACTTGCCATGGCAGGGTGCTCATCTTATCTGTGGTTTTTGTCGATGGGGGGTGGGGGGCTTAGATAGAGACACATCTGAGCCGCACCACAGTTTGTACCGTCAGTGTTGTTCGAGTTGTGGGGTAGCATGGGGGAAGAGGCTGCCTTTAGCTTTTTAGCTAGCACACCTATATTGCAAGCTGCTATCTTAGTGTTATGCCAGTGCCTGCAGGTGGGTGGGTGTTTGCGGTTCGGTAGACGGGGTGCTCGGTTCTGTTGGCGAGGTGGAGCACCCTGCTTGTATAATGGCAGGGGAAACACTGGATAAGTATCTGTTTTTACTAAGGACACAATAATCCTGACCAAAATCCCAACTCTGGTTGCAGAGTTGCAGCCCTAAACTTGCAAGTAACCTCTGCCATGCTTCACCATTGTCTGTAGACAATTAATGTTTTGCTCTCCATCCTTTTGGTGAACAGCCTTCTGCTACAGCCAAATATTATTCCAGAGCACCGTCTGGTATTTTCTAGTTTCCTTGTCAGGATTACTACTTTTAGGTGAAGTTCTCTCATGAGGATGACTTTTTAGCATTTATCTCCTACCAATAGATGGGCGTACCTGGGTCTCACAGACCAGTCTTGAGATGACGGCACCACTGGAAATATTAAATCAGTGTTCAAGTTCAAGGTTCTGGGTTCTTTATTGTCATTCGTATCACATGTGGTATATGAGGTGGAACAAAATTGTGTGCCTAAGGTCCCAGTTACACCCAAAAATAGCAATATATATATATATATAATGTATTAAAA
>JARVGQ010000132.1:0-12138 GCA_031762355.1 Hypsolebias martinsi
ACGTTTCTACAATTTTTTTGCTTTGTTTTGTTTTGTTTTTTGAATGTCCAGAGGACCAGACTTAGCTTTTTTAGACATACACTGTGTACTTACATACCTATGTAAGTACACACATGTTCTCATTCACTCCCAAGGTACGCACGCTCACTTACTAGCATATACCCTTGACCCCCACCCCAGTTTTAGTACTCTATTACTACTACTATTTCTTTATTCATTATATTCCTTTTATGTTAACAGTGTGGAGAGACACACTCCTGCTGTTATATTTTATTTGTATTGTTTAAACATGAATAAATATGTAAAAATAAATGAAACTGTTACTGTCCCTGTTTTTTATTTCATCTTGATAAAATTTCATTGTTTTTGGTCTCCGAGCTGGCAATGTCCCCAGATTTCACTTCAGAAATCTGGTCACCTTACTCTGGGCTCTCCATGTCAGCTACACTCTCCTGGGTCTTCACATCAGCTGCACCCACCTGGGTCTCCATGTGAGCTACACCCTCCTGTGTCTCCACATCAACTGCAGGCGATGAGGGGTTCAGTGTCTTGTCCAGGGACACTTCGGCATGTGACTGCTGGTGGATTTGAAACCCAAACAATTGCATTGGAGGATGACTGCTCTAACCACTCAGCCACAGCCACCCTTTAAGAAAACAAACTGTTTACTTGTTTTACCTGTTTATTTATTATACCTGGAGTCTCCTGTCACCTTCTTGCATGTGGGTCCACCACTTGAAAATCAGATCATGATTGTTGTAATTCCGGACACCCAGTTTGTACGAGACCCAGAATGACACAAGACTCAAGCATAAATTAGAACAGTGTTTATTATTTACAGTGAGGTCTATATACATACATGTATATACAGATGGTTGACTGGAAACCCCTGGAAGAGGAAGGACACGGTCAAGAGGGCTTGCCAAAGACAGCACCAGTTGATATTGATTGTTTGTTTCTCCTTACAGTTTGGATTTTGCAGAGAGGCTCTTTTGTGAATCCAAAGGCTTCCAGAGATGATAAATCCAACAGGCAGGTCAAGGCAAGGAAGTGGCAGGAGGACAAGGCGCAAGGAACGAGGCACAGGACCAAGGTGAACCAGGACTGGACCCAAACAACAGGACGACTGCAGGCACTCAACAACAAGGTAAGTATTTTCATAAACTGTCAGTAATACTGGCCAGAAGCAGAAATACCAAGAGAGGAATCAATGCTCCAGCGATGAGTTGAACTTGAATGCAGCCTTATGTAGTGTTGGAGCTCATCAGGCAGCTGACCGTCAGCTGTTGATAATTAGCAGCTATCTTGGAGTTGTAGCAAGTGCTACTCTTACAGTAACTTCCCCTGTCAAGAATCACCCCCAGGTGACCTGAGGCGCTTCTCGGGGTGGGCCTTGAAGAAGGCAGTGATGAGGATGGGGTCTAAGATGAATGAGCGAGGGATCCATGATTGCTCCTCCATACCATAACCCTCCCAGTCGACAAGGTATTGGAATCCCCGTCTTCGGCTTCACACATCCAGGATGGTTTGGATGGTGAAGGCTGGATGATTGTCGATCAACCGGGTGGGTGGAAGGAGTTCGGCAGGCAGGCATAATGGACTCTCTGAGATGGGCTTAACTTAGAAAACGTGGAAGGTTGGATGAATCTTCATAGAACTTGTTGCTACCCGAGTGAGATAGCTACTGGAACCGCAGCTAAACTCACTGCAGCTTTCTCTTCCAAGGGGTCCGAAACAAATCCTAGCACTCAGGTATTACCCAAAGGTATCTGGGACAGTTCTATTTAAGGCTGTGATGAGATGATTCACCCAGATATGTTAACGACCTCCTATTTGCACGTCACATCCAAAAATCTCACCTCGTGAGTCAGCCTAACCTAGCAGCAGGGGTTAGATCGTGCTTCACAAAGAAACATGCATTCACAGCCGCTCATCTCTTGTAGTCTTGCAATTGTAACCTATCTGGTTGTTTTTAGAATCTAGGAATAAGATTCATGGATGTTGTTTATAATCAAAGCCAGGAAACCTTTAAAAACCTCCTCATTTTTGTTGTTAACGTTGAACCAAGCTCTCCATTTTCCATGAACATAAAGGGGAAGAAATAATAATCCAGAATTTTACATTTTGCTTTGCTTTAATCAATGATATGCAGGGGAAACAGCATCAAGCACAATCCAATAAAATGATTACATTCGAATATATAGTGGATACATAATAATCAAAGAGTTTTACAGTTGTTTAGTTGGAATCCAAGGGTCGAACAGTCCATTTGGTAGAGTATTTCCTTGCTCTTGAGGAGCTATGGAAGAGGGGCATGAATTTCCAGATCTCCTGTCAGCCTCGGAGGGGAAACTTCTAAGCCGAGCCCCACCCTGGAGCCCCAGGGCCGTGTCAGTGCTCCGAAACCCTCGAATACCTCTCAGTTCAGCATCCACAAGCAACCCAAGTCAAGCTCTTTTACTTGTCACATCTTTCTGACAACCTTCAGCAGTGAAGAGCACATGACCCTTAAAATTTAACCATTACTAACACCTTACATGCAATCAGGTGAGCTGTTATTATAATCTGATATAAACTTTGTTAAAGGACGAGAATTAGGAAGCGTCTCCTTACAATCATGTTAGAATTCCTGTGAACTCATTTAGAAGGTAAGGAAAAATTCACCTCTCCCCTGGCAAGGGTGTGAGCAAACACCTCTCGAACTCAAATAGCTTTTCCAAATTTGAAGAAATGGGGTGGTTTCTGATTCGGGCTGAAAAATAAAAAGTGACTCCTATTCTGTTCAAAAAGAAGTCCTTTGGTGAAACGTCCCAAGTCTTCAGCTGCTACGAGCCATCTAATCCCGTTCCGTCAGTCCAAACTCCAGTCTCTATTCAGCATCACTTCCTCATTTCCCTGATTATTTATAGTCTTTGCCATATCTGTCCCCTCTTCAAAGGATGGACTTTTGTCCTCAAAGGATGGACTTTTGGATAGATGTGTGTTATTTTTCTATGGAGTCTATGGGATGTGTAGGTTCTTATGCATATTAAAACGGGGTGTTACTTTTGTCTTAGACGTCTCGATCCAGCCTGGACCTGTTCAGGCTGGTTCGAACATGCCACGTCTACTCAGAACCAATCTGTTGTTCTTCTTTCCCAGTCGGATCACTGAGTTTAAGGACTCATTGCTGCTCATAGCATTGAAACATCACTGTAATACATCACATTTTGTTACAAACCTTTTAACTTATTCCATTTTCAACCCTGATTATCTTTATTAGGTTACATTCAGATTAATGATTCTTTTATTTATACTTTAAGGAGTTACAGTCGGGTAATAACAGTTGATTTCTTCTGTAAAATGTGTGCTTCACTCGACGGGGCAACACACATCCTCAACCATTGGCTTAGCTAGAACATTGGTAGGCCTGGTGGATCAGAAGATCGGGGCTTCATTACCCATGGGACACCCAACAGGGGTGATGAGTTCTATTATGGGCCACCCTCTGTCAGGTTGGACAGCAGTATCTTCATTCATCACCTGCTGTTGTGGCCGTTCATGCGTTGGTTCCTCAGGGATCGATTCCGACCCGTCAGGGCTAGTCGGATCAGGAATGTCAGTGCTGGTTGGGTCAGAAAGGTCAGGTTCCTCGGGACTAGTTGGGTCAGGAAGGGGGGATCCTTCAGGGCTAGTAGTATCAGGAACATCTGTACTAGTAGGGTCAGGGTCGTCTGGACTACTGGGATCAAAGACGTCTGATCCCCCAGGGCTAGGAGGACCAACTTCGTTGCGCAGGAAGTGGTCAAGATAGGACTCCAATGCGGACAACTCAGGGAAGATGGGTGGCTCAGGGGAGGCCATCCTCACTTCCATGGGCTCGATTCCAGGCTGAGCCTCTGTGGTCTGTGGGTAGGAAGGATCACCTACCAGTTCCTGGTGTTGGACCATTTCAGTTGAGGGTGGTGTCAATCAGATGTTGGTACTGGGACTTGTGTCCACAGCCTGAGTTGCTGGCATCACCGGAGTGGGGACCAACGGAGGAGTGGCCCCTAGGCTTGGCCCCAAAGAGATAGGGAATGTCTGAGGCAAGGGTTCCAGTGACTCCTGAAGGACCGCGAAGGCCAGTCCATGGACCAAGGGCTGCCCTGTGAACAGGTGAATGGCCACAAACCTGGTTGCGTTGCTGAGGTTTTCCCACAACTTTGTTACTACGCGGTGGTACGAGGTTCGTGGTTGGACAATCCCTGTCGGGATATTGGGTGTAGCATTCAATGCTGAGGTCCAGATGGTTTTACAGGTGCGTTCCGTCTCTAGACATATTTCAGCGGACACTTGTGGTAGGTTATGTGGTTCATCCCGAGCAAGGATGCCACTCACCACAGCTGCGGCCACCACATTAGAATGACAGCGCTGACACCACCAAGAGGATCCAACAGCCCAGAGATGTCTGGTTTCTGCCAAGCCCAGATGGCAATAACAGCAGGTCACATCAGGTTCCTGTAATGACAAGAAGGGGTAAAACAGATGTTGCTCTACAATACAATAGTACTTATTTAATTAATGAATCATCAAATATCTATATGTAATTTTTTTCCTTTCTCTCTTGGGCTTCATTACCTTTCCGAGGCCCCTAACCGTTACTGGGCCTATACAGGTCGTCAGCCGACATTGGGAGACCCGTCGGGCAATGTGACCCTGAGTTGAATAATCATTTTTTTAAGATTTGCGTATATTAACGTCAGCAGGGGGGGAATTAAGCAGTGTTGGTTATAATGATTAATTTCTGTTTCCTCGGAAGGTCAGAGATCTAAGCCATGGAGATTCTATTGGTTACAGTTCTTCACTCACCTCCAGTGCAGCAGGGGAAGGCTCGCTGCATCTCTTGAAGACAGCAGCATAGGTCATCATCCAAGCAACGATGGGTACTGTGGTACAGAGACTGATCCAATACAGCACGGAACAAACTCCCCGTACCAGACCCCACCCTATTAAGACAGCCAGCTTCAGGGTCCATTGTTGTTTATTTATTTATTTATTCATTTTATAAAACAAATACAGTATATAACAACAATCATGTGTTCTTATGAAAACAAAATATAAAATGAAAGGTGGCAGAAAGAAGAAAAAAATCTTATTTTATCTCCCCTTTTTTAAAACAATCAATTCAAACAATTGTCTATAAGTGAAAGAACCAAAATGTGAAAAAACAAAAATACATAAAATGCAAGGTGACAGAAAAAGAAAAAAAGTTCTTATTTATTCTCACTGTCTCATACCAAGCGCAGTTATGTTCATCTCCCCCCATGCCACATTTTTTCCAGCTTTCCTCTGGATAACGACAAGTGAGAATAGAATAGATTCTGTTTGGGCCTACTCATTCGTAGCCATGTATCTCATCACCAAGGCATAGGCGTCATCTCACCGCATGTCCTTCGGCTAGAACAATCATTGAATCTGAGACAAAGGGGACAATCACTTGTTGAATGTGTTTCCTGGTCCTTAGCTTATGTCCTAAAATGACTTGATTGCACAAACCACCAGGTACGGATCTTCTCCATATATTGCCATACTTTTTCCACACTACTTCAGCTGCGTGGTTTGTATATTCTCCAACATAATGTCTTTGACAATAGCTTTCCCACCCCGGTATCTCGTAACAGGGTTGACGGGCTAAGCTAACTGTACACTCAGTTTGTTTCTCATTACAAACCATATGCCATGGCGTAGGGCTAACATATCTGTCTGGGCGATACAAAACACTCGACCATGTATCTTGTTCTTTGGAGTAAACGGTTGCTAAGAATCATTATCTAATCCAATAGTTAGAAGAATGATGTAAACAAGGGGCTACCCATTCTCTTATCTCCTCTTCTTGAAATCCCCACCAGGTCCGTGAGTCGTCCCTATGATGATATTAATGCCAGGCCTGGAGCAATATTTTAACCGTCTTTTCTCTATATAATTCAGTACAATCATTGCGCCAACTGGCCATAACAGCTACTTCAGTTTCTCACAATCGGCACCTAGGAGACGCTCTGCTGCTTTGCCACACTGAGTTATTAAGGCTGATGAAAATTCATTCAGCTACACATATGTCTATCTTATCAAAATCACCCTTAGGCGCATTCAGGAGTTCATTTGGTTTTGGTAGCCTTTGCACATACGTCAGAAAAATATGGTCCCTGTAAGTCCGTGTGAGCCCTGGCATACCCCTCTATGAAGTCACCCTCGAAATGGGGCAAATTTGGGACCACCCAGACCCATGGCAGCATTACATTTAAACAATCTTTGTGCCAGGCATTAACAGGATGAAATTTAGATAACCAACACCAATAATAATAACGTTGGTTCATTACTGGGGTTATCTGCAAATAATTTTGGGTTTTGCACTCACCATACAGGTTCCAATAGCAGATTGGGAGTTCCTTCATTTTATGCGCCTTAAAGTGTTCGCATAAGGTGTCTGCCACCGCTTGGGTGTAATTGGATATTTTAGTGAGTCGGCTGTGGGGTCGATTGCGGGGTCCTATGTGAGTAGTATTGGGTCTGAGCACCTTCTCATGCCTTTTGTGTGAAAGGTCTTGACTCCGGTCGAGTTTTGATACGTTCCGGTGTGATTTCTCTGGGTAAGAGGAGAGATTTTGTCACATTCCAAATGAATGTTGCCCCAAAACTCCCAACGAGGAAGTACTGCCTGACAGCTGTCGTCCTTTGGTACAGCGGGATAGATCATTTCAGCCTCCCAGTAGCCTTGGTGACTTAGTCCCAACAGCGGTCGACAGCCCCAGTCGCAATGCCATGCAGGTGGTTCTTTGTCTGGATGGATCCAGTTGCACCTCCTTGATCTTCTAACATTTTGTTTCAAAATCGCTATCCAGATTACAATTCCTTCTGGTAAAAGCAACATATTAGAAATGGTCCAAGCATGTCCGGTCAGGTTTTCAGCCTCAACAGCTGTTAACCATTCAGGTGTGTCGTCCAATTTTTCTTACCAGGCTCGGTAGCCTGATCGTCTCACTTTGTTCCAGGTTGAAGTTTGATTCCGAATGATCTCGTTCTGGTTCCAAGGTAAGAAGATGTTTCTCTGGTGTCCCAGCAGGTCATATTCACATATTTGGAACTCCCGTGGGAGACTCTCACATGTGTTAGGGTCCATGGTCTGATTCCGGCTTGATATAAAATAACCAACAACATTGTAAAGCCTATTAACACTATGAGTCCCCGCAGCAGGATTCGTAGACAAGCCACTTTATCCAAAATTGTAATCCTTGAGCATGCCTTAGGTCGGTCGGGGGTCGCTAGATCATTGGAGTCATCGGAGTCATCGCTATCTAGGTCTCTGTTTTTTAGAGGTATCATCTGGAGGAGGTTTTTCTTTGCATCAGCTTTAGGTTTTATTTCAGAGTGCCAGTGGGCTTTGGTCACTCGTCTAATGAGTTCCAGATAGAGTGGGGAGGGGTGTGGCAATCCAGGTTGCAATCCTCTCCACACCCATTTCCATTGATCCACCAACCATTCTTTGGGTTCAAGTTAGGGTCCATACACAGACCTGAGAATTTGAAAAAGGTCTCCCAGTCTAACCTTTCCTCTCGCCTTATGTGATCATATGTGAATAATACAGCATTTCAGTGGAGCCCTCTTCTGCCAATATTTCTACTTGAGTTATTATTGGTTGGTTTTCATATAACACCTGTACTCTATAGCATATCCTTGCTTTTGGGCTCACCCAGTGTTTGTACGGGGTTATTGTTCGATCCCTCACCACCTGTATGGGTAGATGCTGGTTTTCAATAACATACCGCTCTGGTTTACTTACCCTCATATGAATGGCATTCACCATAGGTGGGCTAGTAGTCCAGATCACCATTTCTCCCACAGAGATTTTGAAGAATCTACTTTGGTATGGTTCGTGATAGTTCAGCCCCCATCTGAGCTTAATACTTTTTCCAGCTATGGTCAGGTAGACCACATTGAATATCCATGGGGATGTTGGCAGGCAGGACCATGTGCAGGTACTGAAACTGGGGAAGCCATGCTGGCTTCAGGAGTTATTCTTTTTGAGGTTCATCCAGGCAAGGTTTTCTGGTATGTTGGGTATTCGTGTAGAAATAGTTCTTGGTGCAGTTTTTCCATATGGAGAAGTCATGTTTTGGCTTGGCAAGCCATATTACATCGTCTAACATCATTAGAGCGGGTATTTTTGGGCCGATTCGGTTGAATTGGATTAAAACATTTGCTTTACCGACATCAATTGATTTTGAGTCCACTATATCTTCCTTCTTTACAGATCTTCTTCTGTAGGATTGTGTCGGCATGTTAGAAGCCCGTCTATTGTCCTTGGATGGGCTAGGCCTTTGATGGGGTTGCATTCGACTGTCACAGGGGTTCTGCTCTCTTTCCTGATGATGCGTTCCTCATAGAGCTCCAAACAGAGAGGTAATGGGTGTGGCAAATCTGGTCGCAATCCCCTCCACACCCACTTTCACTGGTAGACCCCGCCCCCCAACAGACAGGTTCAAGCTGGGGGCCTTGCAGCTTGCTAAAAGGGTTGTCAGGCGTGTACTCTCCCCGGAGGAATTGGTCCATCGCCTCTTACACTCTTTGTCTGAATAGTGCTGCTGATTTTGCCCCATACTGGTCATAATTCCTGCCTTTTTCCTACAGTGCTGTTACCGTGCTGACAAGTGGGTGCCCCCTGTAGGACACCGTTATCCTATAGGCCATTCGCACGGGGTAGTCTTCCCAGTGGTTAACGGGCGTTAAGATTTGATTGTAAAGCATTCGCAGGGGTAGCCTTGAATTTTCAATCACTACCCGGCCTGGGTCAATCTCCCTTTTATAGATGCTCGTTTTCAGGGTTGGGCTCGTTGCCTAAATCACCATCTCTCCCACAGAGATTTCACAATACTGCGTTTGATGAGTTTCTCTGTAATTAGGGCCCCACTTCACTTTAACTTGTTTTCCAAGTACCCTCAAATAAACAACATTAAAGATCCATGGTATTCCCATCGGACTGGGGTTATATGGTAACTCCCATGGGTCACTCGTTATTATGAATCCAGGGATACATCTAGGAGATGCCCATATCAGGTCTTTTTTCGGAAATTCTTTATGCACGAGCTATAATAGTTCTTTGTTTTATTTATGTTCATTGAATAGTCAATTAGGGCAGGTTCGTACGGTCCAGTCCTGGATCGCTGAATTAGCAAATTCTACATGTCTGCATGAGGTTGTTCCTCCAATTCTGAATTGGCGTTGAGTATGTGAGCTCTGTCCCAAGTCCAACACGTTTTGATGATTTCGGCCGATTTTACATTGCCTCTTCCTTTCCAAATATAATTAGGGCATCTTATAACCTGTCTTAGTAGTCTTCTATCTTTTTTTCTTCCAGCGGTGAGATCCGTTGATGATTCTAGCGCCCCTTCGTTTAGTCTTTACTTGTCCGTCTTTTTGCTCGTGTGCTTCCATTTCCTCCGAAACGTCTTGCTGGCCCAAGCATTAAGCACACTCTGCCTTTTGTCAGCTTTACTTGGTTGAGACTCCTCTGCATCGTCTTTGCTATCTTTGATTGGGTGTATTGTAGCTCTAACAGAGTACACTCCCCTGTATGGTGCCATGACCATCTGCACGGAAACTCTAATTTGTTGGGTGGAGTCAGGTCTTATGGGAGTGCCCACACGCTGCGCAGCAGTTCTGGGAATCTGCAGCACTCCGTGCCGCTCCCAGGCCTCTGGGGTTACCAAATACTCAGCGGTCTTTTGTTTTGGCCTTGCCCCTTGTACAGCCCAGGCATCCAAGCTGGTGATGTAATAATACAGATTTGAATGCCTGGTTCCAGCCTCACGAGGGACTTTAGACAAGTCTACCAGTGGGAGTTTTTGGTTCAAGATTACCTCTGCGATCAGTTGAGCCCATGTTATTAACTCCCAAGGGCCTTCCTAACCACCTTTCTGGGCCTTGCTCTTCACGTCATCAGATAGCTGGTTTACATCAATGTATTCTGCCTCTATCAGGTCACAGAACACCCTAAAGACCAACGGAAACTGAATAGTGCTGAGGGGTGCAGTTCTTGCTCTTTCTATTGCAAGATTATAGGGCCAAGACTGCTGCACTGACTGCTCAAGCAAATCTCGAGGGTTCCAATACTTTTTTCTTGTTTGGTTTTCACTCCTTCATTTAGTCCGTCTATCCCTGGACATAGAAGAGGCGCTGTGGGCATTGGATTTGGTCTCTGGTCGTACTGCTGCATCCTTGGGTTCTCTTTGGGGGCTTCAAACTTCTTTTTGTTCAATTGGGCTTTAAAGGATTTGAGGGGGTCATAGTACCTCCTTACCTGCCAACCCATAGCCCTCTCTGAGTGCAGCAGATGGCCATCTTGGCATGGTACTTTTGATGGTTTGCCCCTCCACTCGGCGCCCTTGCCATCCTGCATTGTATTGACCACATACTTCACAGTCCAGCAGCACCTTGCAGATTTGTTTCAAGGGAACCCAGAGCTCCTGACTTTCCAACTCCTTACATGTGGGTAGTACGCCTGCATGTCCTAAGCCTTCATGCAATGTCTGTACTATCTGAGCCACGTACTCTTCTGGGACCCTCCGACCCTCGGAGGTTGTATCCCACTTCTCGATCCCGACAAACAAAATATTCCTTTGTTGAACATAACAATCCACTTCTTCATTGTCCTGCTAGTGTTTTCCTTCTCTAGTATGGGATTTTTGGTGCTCTATCTCTAACTGTAGGTTTAGCCTGAGTTCAGCTATTTTCTTTCACAAGTCATGATGAGCTACCACTTTTCCCTTGGGACTTTCAAATGCATTTTCTTCCCAGATGGATAAGTCCTCGTTCAGGGCTTGTGCACAGTGATGACTGTCGCTCACTACTTTTGCTGTTTTTACATTCCTGTGAGTTAGTTTGAGCAGTCTTTCAAGTACTACAGTTACTTCCCCAGTTTGAGCACTTCCTGGAACTCTCCCCCTCCTACGGCAACACTCTTCCCTGATACTTGAGGATAAATCCCCAGTGTGCCACCAGGTCGGACCCCTTCTTGGATCCATCAGTGTAGAGAGTCTATTCATGCGTTTTTTGCCTCTCAGGTGCCCCTTTTGTCACTTTTTTGTCCGCCGATTGTGCAGGTCCTATCTCCATGTCGGGATCCAGCAAGCTGTCTTCCCATCTCCCCCACCATGTGTTGGTGGCTTTGGTGCTTTCAATTGTCCCTTTTCTGAGATATTTGT
Organism: Hypsolebias martinsi; assembly: GCA_031762355.1. Taxonomy (NCBI): domain Eukaryota; kingdom Metazoa; phylum Chordata; class Actinopteri; order Cyprinodontiformes; family Rivulidae; genus Hypsolebias; species Hypsolebias martinsi. The sequence goes on from JARVGQ010000132.1 coordinate 11,220, forward strand.
GCACTTGGCTTTGTGTTATGACTTTGATGGGCTGTCCCTGAGCCAGATATTTTAGCGTTCCCCAGTACCTAGCGAGCACTGCCAGCTCTTTCTCTTCCTGGGGATACTTTTTCTCCACAGAGGTTAAGGTGTAACTCCAGAGAGTTACCAATCCTCTGTGTTCATCACTGACTCTTATCATGGCATCGTCACCTACATAACTGACTTCGGCCACGAGTCTTGTCATCAGGCTTCTGGGTTCTAGTCGTACTGCTTCATGAATTTTCTTTTGGAGTTCTTCCAAGTTATTTTGGTTTTCAGCAGTCCATATCCAAGCTTTCTTATTTTTCTTTTCGTCTTCTCCTTCCCTTTTCTTCAGGCAAGCATACAAGGGCTTGGCATACTTTTGATAATTAGGGACATGGTCTCTCACATAATTACACAGTCCCAAGATTTTTTGTAACTCATTCTCGGATTCAGGGGGCTGAATTTGTTCGAGTTTCTCTCTGTAACCCTCTGAGAGTCCCAGATTGGCGGTTACTTGGAACCCCAGATAGTTGCCCAAATTGGATTTCTTCAGGTTTAGTTTCAGCCCCGCTTCTGTGACTCACTGCACCACTTTCGCTAGCCTTTCCAAATGTTCTTCTTCCGTGTCATCTGTGATGAACACGTTGTCGATGTAAACTGTGGTGCCTAAGTCCTTAAGCACTTCCATTACAGCTGACTGGAACACATTTGGAGAGTTTTTGTATCCCTGTTGTAATCGTTGCCAGACATAGCTTCTCCCTTTGTGGGTAAAAGCTGTTTTCCCTTGTGATTATTTAGCTAGCCTGAGGGAGAAGAATCCGTTCGCCAAGTCAATACAGGATTTGTACTTTTTCACTTGCAAAGTTTTCAAAGTACCTTGTGGATTGATTAGGCTCGCTCGGTTGGCTACCGT
>JARVGQ010000132.1:24844-36160 GCA_031762355.1 Hypsolebias martinsi
TAGCTGCTCCAAAGCTGTGGAATGATCTCCCTCTTCCCATCAGACAAGCCCCTTCACTGTCCAGTTTTAAAACTCTTCTAAAAACACATTTTTACTCCCTGGCTTTTAGCACACACTGAACTTGTTCTGCTGTTTGTATTGTTTTTATTGATCTTAATGTTTTAACAACTGTTTTATTTTTATGTGTTTGAATGTTCTTGATTTTATGTGTACAGCACTTTGTTGTAGCTGAAGTTATTTTAAAGGGCTTTATAAATAAAGTACTATTATTATTATTATTATTAATAATAATAATAATAAAAATATACAGTACATGTATTTAAAATGTTTTTATTTTATTATTTCATTTTTAAATTTTTATGTCTGCAAAGTAATGTGGTGAGTGGTGTGAGTGGTGGGGCGGTACCTTAACGCCCTCTATTGGCCAGCCGCCACTACTTCAAGGTGGTACTGAGGTGCCTCCTGACCATATCAGTGTGTTTTCTGAATGGACTAAGGTGCCATGGGAGGGTTGAAGTCAGTCTGTCACTGCTGCATCTTTGTGTCACCAAGTGAGGCAGTAACAGAGCCAGAACAGTTGACACATGGATTAAGCTAGCTTTGCAGCTCCAGGATGTGATGTGATGATGATGTCTGTGTGACCACCCAGCTGCGAGACTTAAAAGTCTACACAACAATACAGTATTCCAGTTCCCTCCTACAGTCTAAAACATCCATGTTAGGCTGTCTTCAGGCCTCTCTTGCAAAGGAGATCTGTAATCTCAATGGGATTTGTCCGTTTACATAAATGTAAATAATAATAAAATAAAACAATAAACAAAGTCATAACTGACACAGAGAAATGATGATGTACAGTAACTTTGGATTTTGTTTAAATAACTGATTAGTTTATTTGTCATGTTTTAAAAATAGTATGAAGGAGATATCCATCATAGGATGGACAGGATTAGGGGGAGGGAGAGATGGCGCAGAGGTTACAGAAGGTAGGCCTGTGATTGGAAGACCAGTTCAACTCCCCGTACCAACTACATCAAAGTGTGGGTGGGAAAGGTGAAGTACACACACCTGCCTCCACCTTCATTTGCCCTATGATGGGCCCTTGAGCAAGGCCCTTAACCCTCACCATCTGCTCCCTGGGCACCCTAGATGGCAGCTCTCTGCTCCACACAAAGGACTGTAGAAGCTCAGTGGTCTGTGTTTGTGTCAGGAAGGGTATCCAATGTAAAAATAATTGACAAGTCTTTATGGGACTTAGTTCACTGTGGTGATCCCTGAAGAAGGGAGCAGCCGAAAGAAAAAAAAATCCATTACGCATTTAATGTGTGGTGCTCCATGTCAGTGCGACTGAGTTCTGCTCCATGCCTCTTTTGATGCATCTTAGTTATGAAACCACATTTCTGAATGCTTTTATGCATGGATGGGGGCAAACATAGCTTTACACAATGGTGACATTGTTCTCAAAAATGTTAATCATAAATGTTAAGCTCCTTATGTGCTTCTTTATTTTAATGCTTAGACTTACAATTAGATAACTTAAGTCTGCAACATACTGGATATAGCGTAGATCCACATAACCTGCCAGGTTCTGGGAAGCAATTTTCATCATCATCAGCATCATCATCATCATCATCAACTTTATTTATAAAGCACTTTAACACAGCCACAGCTGAAACAAAGTGCTGAACAACAGTTACAGTAAAAACAAGATAAAAGAGAGCATAAAAACAGAGCTACAAACCCAAGCACACAGTGAACTAAAATAACTCAATTTAAAACACAATAAAACGACAAGTTAAACAGATAAAATCAATATCACTAAAAATGAAGTAAAATCAAGTCTCAGTTGGGTTGAAGGCCATTGAGTAGAGATGAGTTTTCAGATGGGTTTTAAAAATGGACAGTGAGAGGGCCTGTCGAATGCGTAAAGGCAGAGCGTTCCATAACTTAGGGGCACTAACACAGAAGGCCCTGTGACTGTCTCCTCGAAGCTTCCTCTTACTCTTGGGAATGACCAGGAGCAGCTGGTCAGCAGACCTGAGTGACTGAGGTGAAGTGTAACGGTGGAGAAGTGCTGTTAAATAAGGGGGGCAATGCTGTTTAAAACCTTAAAAACAAACAAGAGAATTTTTATATGAACTCTAAAATACACGGGCAGCCAGTGGAGAGAAGCCAGGACAAGTGCGATGTGCTCTCTTTTGCGTGTTCCAGTTAAGAGACGTGCAACAGCATTTTGCACCAGCTGCAGACGTACAAGTGAGGACTGGCTGACTCCAAGATAAGAGAGAATTACAGTAATCCAGCCGTGATTAAATGAAGGCAAGGATTAGAGTTTCAAACTGTTGCCTTGAAAGAATAGGTGTCACCTTTGTCAATTTTCTCAAATGATTAAAAACCAGACTTTACTGTGGCCCTTTTTGACTGTCAATTTTTAAATCACTGTCCATTTTAAAACCAATATTTGTAAATGTAGCCTTTACGTACATTGTCAGGGGGTCTAAGTCAACTGGAAGGCTTGAACAAGATCCATTAGGTCCAAAAACAAGCACCTCTGTCTTTTTTTCATTAAAATGCAGGAAGTTTAGGGCCATCCAAGCTTTAAGATCCTCGAGACATGATAAAAGAGGTTTAATGGACCAGGCATCAACTCGCCTCAAAGGCACATAGATTTGGCCATCATCTGCATAGCAGTGAAAGGAGATGCCATGTTTTCTAAAAATCGATCCTAGAGGAAAAAAGCAAAGGCCCTAAAATTGATCCCTGAGGTACGCCACATGACAAAGGAGCATAAAAGGATTCAAACCCAGCAATTTTCACAGAAAATGAAGATACTCAAAGTGCTTTACACTACAGTCTGTGTCCTCATTTACTCATTCGCATAGCACTCTACTAGATCTCTACAAAGCTAATTGAACAAATCATTCTAAAGAAACTAATCAGTGCTTTATCAAATTCATACACAGATGGGACACACAATGTAGGCAATGAGGGGTTCAGTGTCTTGCCCAGGGACACTTTGGCACGTGACTGCTGGTGGATTCAAACCCCCAACTCTTGCATTGGAGGACGACTGCTCTAACCACTCAGCCACAGCTGCCCTCAAATTTTCATGGAATTGGGAAGTTGTAGTCGTACTGTAGAGGGGTTGATGATTTTGATGATGGGAAAAGGACCGATGAACTGAGGAGCCATCTTCCTGGGGGTGTCCTTAAGGTGTATGTCCCTGGTGGAGAGCCATACTTTTTGACCCACTTGGTAAGATGGTGCAGCCAAACGGTGGCGATCAGCAAATGTCTTATTTTGGGCAGCTGTGCGTAGTAGTGCCACCTTTGCTTGGTGCCAGACATGTCGACACTGGCGAAATGGTGTTAGACGGAAGGTACAGTGATATCCGTCTCCTGACTGGGGAACAGGGGAGGTAGGTAGCCAAGAGATGCTTCAAAAAGTGACATACCTGTGGCTGTAGACCTGTGAGATTTGTAAATGTACTCTACCCAAACCAAATGTTGACTCAAGGCAGATGGGTTACACTCCACAATGCACCTCAAGGTGGTCTCTAACTCTTGGGTACACTGCTCTGCCTGGCCATTTGACGGAGGATGGTACCCCGAAGTAAGACTGGTGGATGCCCCTAAAGTGTTGCAAAATCAATGCCAAATATGCGAGATGAATTGCAGGCCTCTGTCTGAGACCACATCTGAAGGAATGCTGTGGATTCTAAACACATTTTGGACGAGAAGTTGCACCGTCTCCAGAGCGAATGGAAGTTTGAGTAGCAGAATGAAGTGGGCTGCCTTTGAGAATCTGTCAATGACAGTTAGGATAGTAGTGTTACCTTCTGATGGGGGCAGGCCTGGGACAAAGTCCAATGATATGTGGGACCATGGGCGGCTGGGCGTAGGCAGGGGTTTTAACAGTCAGGCAGGGGGTTGGTTTCCTGTTTTGTTCGTAGCACAGGTAGAGCAAGTAGCAACAAATTCCTTTATGTCTTGTGTGAGAGTGGGCCTCCTGAAGTGAATCTTTGTTAAAGATAACATGTGTGTAGTGCCAGGGTGACAAGAGAGTTTATTTGTGTGTACCCACTCCAGTACCTTCGACCTCATAGTAGAGGGGACGAAAAGGGTGTCAGGAAGTCCTGTGCCAGGATCAGGTTCAATCTTGTGAGCCTCATGAACCTCTCTTTCAATGGGCCAGGTGAGAGCTCTGACAATGCAGACAGGGTGATGATGTTCTCACCAGATTCCGGAATGTCTGGAGGAGAAAACTGGCAGAAAAGAGCGTCAGGTTTGATATTCTTAGAACCGGGTCTAAATGTCAAAGTATAATTGAAATGGTTGAAAAATAGAGACCGGCATGCCTGTTTGGGGGTCAACCATTTAGCGTCTCTCAAATATGTCAGGTTTTTGTGGTCTGTCCAAATTTAAAAAGGGATTTCTGTGCCTTCTGGCCAATGGCGCCATTCCTCCAATGCTAGTTTGATGGCTAATAATTCCCTGTTGCCTACATCATAATTCCTCTCTGCTTGCAATGAGCAGTGGGAGAAGAAGGCACATGGGTGCACTTTATTGTCCTTGGGAGACCTTTGAGACAGAACCGCACCTACACCCGTATCCGATGCATCTACTTCAAGGATGAATTGCCGTTTAGGGTCCGGATGACATAGAATAGGTGTGGAAGAAAAGAGTTGTTTTAGCTTACCGAATGCTGCATCTGCTTCAGGGGTCCATTTGAAAGTCCTGTTGGTGGAGGCAAGCTGAGATGGGGTGCAGCGATGCAGCTGTAGTCCTTTATGAAGTGTCTAAAAATTTGCAAAGCCAAGGAATCGTTGCAACTGTTTTCTGGTTTCTGGAACCGGCCACTCCACCACTGCCTTCATTTTTTCAGGCTCTGTTCTGTAGTGTCCCTCCCTGAAGATAAATCCCAAAAAGGAGACAGATGATGCATGAAATTCACATTTTTCACCTTTCACAAAAAGTTGATTTTCATATAACCTTTGCAGCACTGTTCTGACTTGTGTAATACAGTATGCTCAGTCTTGTCTTTGGAGTAAATAAGAATGTCGTCTAGATAGACAAATACAAAATCCCCAATAAAGTATCTTAAAACGTTGTTTGATAGTGCCTGAAATACAGTGGGAACGTTGGTGAGGCCAAAAGGCAAGACCAGATACTCAAAGTGCCCTAGAGGGGTTCGGAAAGCAGTTTTCTATTCATTGCCATGTTTTATACGTACTAGGCGATAAGCATTCCTTAGATCAAGTTTAGTGAATATGGTAGCAGATTGTAGTTGTTTGTGAATTTAATCGATTAATGGAAGAGTGTATTTGTTCATTTTGGTTATGTTGTTCCGACCCCGGTAATCAATACAAGGACGAAGGGTCTTATCTTTTTAGTGACAAAGAAAACCCCCGCCCCTACGGGAAAGGTATATGGATGAATGATCCTGGAGTCAAGAGACTCCTCAATATAGATCTTCATGGAGTCCCTCTCAGGACCGGAGAAGTTGTAGAGGCGACTGGCAGGCAGAGGGGCTCCAGGGAGGAGATCGATGGAACAGTTGTACAGGCAATGAAGAGGTAGAGATAAGGCCCTTTGTTACTGAATACAGGGGCTAGGTCATGACACTTAGGAGGAATAACAGACAGGTAAGTCTCCTCCGTGTTAGAGTCAGTTTGGAGATGCCAGAGTGAAGGCAGTGTTTAAGACACCTGTCGCTCCATTTCTCCACCCTCCCGAGCTCCCAGTTGATGTGGGGGTTATGATTCTTTAACCATGGGTATCCCAATATCAGCTGGGTATTGGGTGAGTCAAATACAAAACGTTAATATACTCATGATGATTTCTGGACATTATCAAGTGCAGATCGGCTGTTTTAAAGCGGATTTGAGCCGGAGTTTTTCCAGTAACTCCAGCTATAGAGACTGGCTGAATTTCTTGAATAGGGAGAGATAATTCCTGAACCAAATCTTGGCTGATTAAAGTTTGTTCGGCACCAGAATTTATCAAAGCGTTGATAGGAAAACAATTTTGGTTAGTTTGAATCACAGTGGTTAATGTGAGTCTACGAAGGGGAGTGAATGAGGAAGTACCCACCAGTATCTTCCTCTTTACTGGCAGGTGTTTTAGTTCCCCTGAAATGGGCAAGAAGCTATATAATGTCCATCTCTCCCACAGTAAAAACAGCTTAGACTCTCAACGTTTATGTCTATCATCAGGTGTTTAACTGGTTTGCCCAATCTGCATAGGTTCGGGCAATGCTAGTTGTATTGTTGGAGTGGAAGTGATAAAACTCTGGGACTTGTAGTTCTTGGGAATTAATTTGAAGTTGCGAAACCCACCTGATGACGCTGTGGGACCGGAAGTGGCGACTCTCTGGGAGTTGTAGTCCCGATCTCTATGGCGTTCCCAGAAGTGTTTGTCAAGGGAAATGGCAAAATTTATGAGCGAGTCAAAACTAGATGGCTCATCTCCTGCTGCAATTTGGTCTTTAATATATTCAGACAAGGAAATTAAGAATGTACCTTGTAGCGCCCTTTCATTCCACCCAGTCTGAGCGGCGAGAATGCGGAACTCGAGAGCATGTTCGGATACTGGTCGCCAGCCCTGATGTAATCCCAGCAGACGTTTCTCCACGTTAGCTTGTTGCAGCGGCCGGTCGAAAATCCTACGAAACTCTGTGAGGAGGATGTCGAACGAAACAGTATCCAAATCATGGTGGTATAGGAATGAAGTCACCCACTGAGAGCGTTGCTTTTCACTTGACTAGTGAAGTAAGTGATTTTAGCAATGTCTGTGCATTAGAGTTGAAGAGGCCCCTTGAAGGGAGTTTGCATTGGAGGAGAAACCCTTCACAATGAACAGGGTCCCCGGAGAAAAGTTCTGATGGTTTAACAAACAGTTGTTGGTTAGTTGAATCACTTACTGGGCAGGTGTTGGCAGAACTCAGAACCAGCGGAGTAACTGGGGCTGTAGAAGGAGAGGGAGCAAGTCTCTGATTAATAGAAGAAAAAAAAAACATGCCTCCAAGCTCTTGTAAATTGGACTGAGTCTTTTGTTGCTGGGTTTATTCTTGTTTTATCATCTCCTCTAATTGGTCTATTCGCTCAGCTTGAGAGGAGGATGAAGGTTGTTCGCTCCTGGTCTCGTTCTGGGTTTTGTTTGGCTGGAGCATTTCTGTTATATTTCAGGATACCCAGTTTGTAATGAGACTCAGAATGACAAAAGACTTGAATAGAAAGTTAACAGTGTTTATTATTTTTTGTGTATAATATATACATATATACAGGAGGTGGACCGGAACCCCTGAAAGAGGAAGGACACAATCAAGAGGGCTTGGCAAAGGAGGCAGCAAAAGAGATTGATTGTTTGTTTCTCCTTACAGATGGATTTTGCAGACAGGCTTTGTGGTGAATCCAAGGGTTTCCAGAGATGGCAAATCTGACGCAGATTGAGAAAGGCAAGAAGCAGCCGCTTGCGACCAGTGCAAGGCAAAAAAAAAAAAAAAAGTCCATCTCTTCATCGACTGGATCTGGAAATGAAGGTGTCTTCAGTACAGAACAAGTTTGTTGTTTTGCCTCACCGCCATTCACCTTGCATTTAAATTTTTTCATTCACATTCTGTGTGACAGTCATGGCCGCGTTGGCTTGGTAGGTGCTGTCGACCCAGTATTACAGGGCTCCAACATAACTGCAGACCTCCCCTAGTCCAGCCATGCAGTCACAGTGGGCAGAATCCACAACTCAATCTTTACAGGAAATGATCCACGGCCGAAGTGCAGTTTCATTCATCCTCTGGGAGTGACGCACCTAAGAACAGAACGTTACATACATAGTTGTAAAATAATTAAAATCGCTTTTGCTTAAGGGAATTTTTAACTGCATTCAGCCTTTGGATTACAGAAAATTAGATACAAAATCTTATTAACAAAGGCTCTCAAAATGGAAAATAAATGCTATTGTGAAAATAATATTTGAAATATTACTGATATTTACTGTAATCGAGTAAAGTTATTTGTTTTGTTACTACTAATTCAAGTAACAAACCCAGTCATATGTAAAATAAATAATATCATAGTAGTAATGTAACAATTATCAGCTATGTTTACTGCTATGTTTAAGCTAATGCATGTTTAGGCAAAGCCAATGTAGATTGTATCTGCAGTCTATGAGGGACATCTACCTGTATAATATTCTAATTACTTACTCTGCCAATCACCAGAACTTTGTTATTAGCATGAAGCCTCCGTACATCCTTCACAAATCTGTTGAAGCACTGATTATATGCATCCATCGATTTAAGACCACGAAGCTCCGCCACTGTGTAAGCACTCCTCATGTTGACTAAATAATTAATGATGTCATAGTAAGAGATCGGTGGGAACTTGTCAGCATCGTCAGACATTTCTTTCTCCACCTCATACGGGTCAACTCCAACCACTGCTATTTTTTTGCAGATATCTAGCTCTTGCGCCTTGGTCAAGAGTATCAATATACTTAGCTCTGGTTGCTCTACTCTGTTTGTTCGCCATCTTCTGCCTATTCAAATGGCGGAAAACCTGGTATTGTGCAATACCGGTTACGTGTGGGAACTATGTATTGACAGTATGACCTGACCAAGACGTGAACCCAGCAGGCAGAAGACCGGATCCACTCAGTGGCTGAAAGAGACGGCTCCAGCTCATGAGGGAGCGGCCGTCATCCGTGTGAGCGGGTTCCGAACCAAACCCGTCCGGAGTCACCACAGTCCCGAGGTGGCGATCCTTCCATCTCCGCTAATGGTGGAGGAGGAGGAGAGAAAGAAGTGGAGAGGTGGCCACGCGGTTTCCGGGCCGGCTTCTTTCCACACTCCTCCACGAGTGTGTTCATTGTGGTCTGCCTCCGACGACTCAGAGCCAGAGAAGCTCTGACCCGGTCCTATTCCTGGCCCACGCCACCGTAGGAGGAGTCATCGGACAAAAGGAATGGACATTTTCGAGGTCCAGCCCCTCCCTCCTTCAGTGTCTCCCCACAAGCTGTCAGAAGAGCCGGGGAGAATTTCAAAAAGGGGGGGGGAGTACCAGAGCCCCTGTCTGCCTGCCAGTCAGACGGGCTCTGCGAGAGCTCAGGGGAGACTTTTGCAGAGGGAGGAATGTCCGAGCCCCCGCTCTTCAGAGGAGCGGACAGATCTCCTTGCGACCATAGGGGGCTCCAGTGGACTGAGACCTGAGGTCACTGTTGTTTTTCAGCAGCTTCAAAAATGTTTGATGCTGCTGCATTAACCCTGACCCTCAATACAAACATAATACCTACACTATCATGAAAACCCTCATCACATCTAGATCCAGCTTGCTTCAGATCCCAGACTTCACCCACATATTAAAACTGATAAGGACTCTAAAGACCGACTGTAAAGACCTAGCTGACTCCCTCTCTCCTTGTGTCTCTGCCAAGCCTCCAGCGTCCCCAGTGTCTCCAGCGTCTACGGAGGGTGTGTCTCCAGTGTCTCTGGAGGGCGTGTCTCCAGTGTCTTCACCGTCCCCAGAGTCTGCTGGTTGTTCTGAACCTGCGGGGTCTGGTTCCGACACCTCACCTCACGCTTCCTGCTCCGAGGGGGTCCTACAGGACGCCCCTCATGTCTCCCATGCTGAGGGAGGCCCTGAGTCCGGGGAGGGGTCCCGGCCTGGTCCTGGACTGCGCCGTCGCCGCCATGGCAGAGGTCGATGGCAGAGGACCTACCGACTTCCCGCCTGCAGACTCGATGGCTGACTCTTCACCTGCAGACCCATCAGCTGACTCCTTGCCTGCAGACTCCTCGCTTGATGATTCTTCGGCTCCTAGTTCTGGCTCTTCGGCTCCTGGTTCTGGCTCTTTGGCTCCTGGTTCTGGGTCTTCGTCTCCTGGTTCTGGCTCTTCGGCTCTTGGTCCTGGCTCTTTGGCTCCTGGTTCAGGCTCTTCGGCTCCTGGTTCTGCCGCCAAAGATTTCGCCTCTGAAAATCCTGACTCTCTTGTTGCTCCAGCGGGCTCTACCACCGAAGATCCTGTGTCTCCAGCATCTCCAGAGAGCTCTACCGCCCAAGATCCTGTTTCTCCAGCATCTCCAGAGAGCATTACTTTTCCAGCGTCCACAGAGGGTCCTTGCTCCGCCGATGCCACGACGTCCACAGAGGGTCCTCGCTCTAGAGATGCCTCAACGTCCACAGAGGGTCCTCACTCTGCAGACGCTTCAACGTCCACAGAGGGTCCTTGCTCCCCTGATGCCTCGACATCCACAGAGGGTCCTCACTCCGCAGACACTGCAACACCCACAGAGGGTCCTCGCTCCGCCAATGCCACAATGTCTCCTCTGATGGGTTCCACGTCTCCAGAGGTCTTTCAACTCACCTCGTCGCCTACTGCAGAGGCTCTTCCAAGCTTCACTTCGCTTGCTGCAGAGGCTCTTCCAAGCTTCACCTCGCTTGCTGCAGAGGCTCCACCGTCCTTGCCGCCGTCTGCAGAGGCTCCACAGCTCTTTTCGCCGCCATCTGCAGAGGCTCCACAGCTCTTCTCGTCGCCGTCTGCAGAGGCTCCACAGCTCTTCTCGTCACCATCTGCAGAGGCTCCACAGCTCTTCTCGTCGCCTGCTGCAGAGGCTCCACAACTCTTCTCGTCACCTGTTGCAGAGGCTCCACAACACCTCGTGTCACCAACTGAAGAGGCGACCCAGTTCTCTTTCCCTCACCCCCATTCAAATTCATTTTTGTATTTATGATAAATTATTTAAATTCATAAGACTAATTTGTTGACAACTGTGATGATAATCCAATTATTATTTACACACTCAAACCTGATCTTGGGTCTGTCAGAAACAACGGTGAAGCGTGAACCAGCAGAGAGCAGCAAAGTTTATTACCTGGGGCAGCTGTTGCTGAGTGGTTACAGCAGTTGTCCTCCAACGGGAGAGATGAGGGTTCGATTCTACCAGCAGTCACATACTAAAATGTCCCTGGGCAAAACACTGAACCCCTCATTGCCTCTAATGTGTCCCATTAGTGTTTGAATGTGATCTAAAGCATTGATTAGTCTTGTAGAGATCTAGTGGAGTTTTGTTTGAATGAGTAAATGAGGGCACAGATTAAGTTGTAAAGCGCTTTGAGTACCATATTTTCCGGACTATAGGTTGCACCTTTTTGCCTAATTTGCATGCCCTGCGGCCTATAGAAAGGTGCGAGCTGTTTATGGATTTTTTCCCCCGTGTTTTTAGACCCATTTTTGGCTCAGATATGACCGTTTTTCATTTTGACCGAAAATGGTACAGTACCACTTGTTGGCCACTAGGGGCGCGGGCAGTACCAGTTTCGGCCGC
>JARVGQ010000204.1:0-11583 GCA_031762355.1 Hypsolebias martinsi
TCTGTGTCCCTGTGATGGACTGGAGACCTGTCCAGGGTGTCCCCCGCCTCTCACACAGTGATGGCTGGATATGGGCACCAGTGACCACGGTGACATTAAAATAAGGTGCGGGTAAAGAGAATGGATGCATTATGTCTTTTCTGCCTGCTGACGTCAAATCTTCAGCTCGATTCGGTCACTTAGAACCAAGAAGGAAGTGGGAAGGATCACCGAATGTAAAGAAGGACCAGATCGAGGCAACACAAAAGGGTCAGTACAGCTCAGCCTAAAGCCCAGCTCGCTGCGCCGCTCTCTCCTCGCTCCTCCCCCTAATCCTCCTCCCGCTCCAAGACCTGGAAAATAGGACTTACCCTGGAAATGTACAAAGACCTGTAGTCACCTGTTACAAACACTAACCCTGTTCCCCTCCCTCTGGATGAGAACAGTCACGGCTTCCTGTCAACTTCAAAATAAACCTTTTGACTTACCCTTGGTTGAAGTCTTTAAACTCTTTGGTGTTCAAACTTAAATATTACTAATAACGTTTGCAGTTATGATTCTGTCCAATACTGGTTTTTAGACTTTCACAAAACTTTTACTTTACGCCAAATGAAACCCGATCAGATGTTTTTGTCCAACTTCGATGTTTCGGCTTCTTTTAAACAAACAAAATAAAAGCTCAGCGGGATGATGTCAAAACAGTCAGATACAATCACTTTCCAAAAACTGTTCCAGGCCTCAAATAATCACCACAATCAGATAAAGTCCAAATCCCTAAAAAAAACTGTATTTCATGAGCCAAACATGCATTTGCATTTGGACAATAGATGCAATCACTCTGAGAAATCTGCATATGCACAAATGAAAACTGCTTCATCCGACAAGAAAAAGGCTTTTCTTCCTTCTGCTGAATCTGATCGCTCAGGTCCAGCAGAAGAAAGAAAAGCTGCTGGTTCTTGCTTTGAGGCACGACTACGTAAATAAAATAATTAGACAAGCTGCTTCAGACGGCGGAGGAACAGAGTCTTTCTTTGGAGAGATTTCCTCTCTTTGTTTTGGACTCTTTGAATCCTTTTTTGTGCACGAAGCGTTTCGTGACAAACAGTCAAAACAAAAATAACTTGCAGAACAAACTGAAGAGGAGGGAAAGACGCAAAATATGAGCCTTTAAAAAAAAGCAGATTGAAGACGATGAATGACAAGTATGGCCGCTTCATTGTTAACATATAAACAGAAGAAAAGACAGAACAAAAAGAGCTAGGAGGATGTGATTGTTGGATTTTTTTGGTAAATAAAATGATCTTATCTGATCTGTTATAAGTAACATATAGAATATTATGACTCATCTACTACCACAATGAATCATAAGACATCAGGATTACTTGAGGGGGTCATTTTGAATCTTTTCAGTTGTAGACGTATGTTGTTATTTGAGGTCTGTCTCAAGGGATTCTACTAAACGTAGTCGCACTGATTGAGAGCTCTCACTCCTGTCAGCTTTGTAGTAAAAACCTTCATGTGCTTTAGGGTACAAACCAACAAATGGATGGTGTTTCCCCAGAAATACATGCAGCCACGTGGCACGGTGGACCACCAGATGCGTGTGACGCCAGCGGATGGATCAGTTGAAAAATAAAAAGCAAGACATTCAAACATCCAGACTGTGTTTTTATTTTGACAGTAGCACAGTTCACAGCCATCTGAGGTGCATTTTTGTTGGGTTCTCTCTTCTCCATCTCCATCTTCTACCACTTTCCATAGTCAGGTTGCAGAGGCAAGCCCTTTCTCCAGCAAGGGTCTATTCCCAGTGAGACATGGTGGGAAAACTTCCTGAAGTAGACATCCAGGTGGCACCTCAACTGACTCCATGTGAGGCAGAGGAGCAGTGGCTTTACTCAGAGCTGCCCCTTTTCATTTTATCGCCAAGGCTGAACCTGGCCACCCTACGAAGGAAGCTCAGACGCTTGTGTCCAGGATCTCGTTCTTTCAGTCATGATCCAAACTTCTTGACCACGGGTCAGGGCTGGAACATAGACAGACTCATGAATTAAGATCTTTGTCTTCTGACTCAACGGTTGGTGATCCAGCTCCCGCTCTGTCCTACCATCACCTTGAACAAGACTCCATCATTCTTGAGCCCCTGAGCAGAATCTCCACCTCAATGTGGCAGAGAAGCTTAAGTACCCCCCTGATCCTGGGGGCTATGTTATCTGGGGCATTAGACCCTGCCAGGGGCTCCAGTGGCAATCCGGCCTCAGGTTTGGGGTCAGACCAGTAGTGACTCAAAAACATTGATGGCTAAACAACACATGCACAAGGAAACCTCCTCCAGAATGGGAAACTTGGGCACCCCACTGAAGCCAGAACTGCATGTACCTGCTGGATGAGCACTGACCCTGAAGCTCAGCCGGACAAAGTCCAAAAGAGAGACAGGATGTCACCTCTACATGGGCCCATCACTGTCAAAGTCAGGTACCATGTACTGTAAGCCAGGTGGCAGGCTAAGGAGGGATATAACATTCCATCAAGTTTATGGTAATTACTTTACTCTGACAAAGCAACTTAAAACTTCACGTGATTTTGTCTTTAATTAAATGCAACAGTGCACGATGCGGCTCAGACTGTTGTTCTGTGGTTGACCCAACACATTATCTCACAGTGACCACAAGGGGTCCAATCAACATTAAACCCTCAGGACAAACTTAAAACTGAAGAGAAGCTCATTTCCCACAACGTTCTGTAATCCAAGCCATGAAGTGGAAATTTAGATTGAGAAAGGTTCTGTTAAAGAGGAACTTACCCCCAAAATTAACTTTTTTTTAGCTGATAAACTCCCTGGAATGTGTGTAAAATGTTGCATAGCACTATGTCTGTGTTAATTTTCATGTTTTTGTGGTATTTCTTCAAATCGGCAATATTTGGTCTAAAAACGTGTTTACACTCCCTCTATGGGTTGAACTGTGGTACTGCAGCCTAATTTTCCAATTGGTCAACGACTGCTCACTCTGACGTGTCTGGGCACTCTGTTGTCACAGCCTCTGCTGCGTGAGGATAAAAGTGAGCCCCTCCCATAGCAACATGTCTCTTGGAACATACTTTGCATTTTTTTAATCTTGTCTTGGAGCGGAGCTGTCGTTTCAGAGTGGGGTAAGTTCCTCTTTAAATATTCTGATAAAACTTCCATCCATCCATCCATCCATCCATCCATCCATCCATCATCTTCTGCTTATTCCAGAGTCAGGTCTCGGGAGTGGTGGTGCAGAGATTAGAGAAGCATGTGATCAGAAGATCGCTGGTTGTACCATCAACATCAAAAATGTGGGTGGGATAGGTGAAGCACCCACACCTGCCTCCACCCTCATTTGCCCCACTCTGGGCCCCTGAGCAAGGCCCTTAACCCCCGTCACCTGCTCCCATGGGCACCCTTGATAGCAGCTCTCTGCTCCACACAGAGGGCTGTGGTAGCTCGGTGGTCTGTGGTTGTGTCAGGAAGGACATGCGGCATGAAATAATTGCCAAGTCTTCATGCGACTTAGTTCACTGTGGTGACCCCTGAGGAAGAGAGCAGCCGAAAGAAGAAGAAAAAAATCTAGAGTCAGGTCTCGGGGGCAGCAGCTGGAGCAGGGAGGTCCAGACATCTCTTTCCACAGCCTCTTCCAGCTCTTCTGGGAGGACTCCAAAGACTCAGATACTTGAACTCCTCCACTTGAGGCAGAACCTCACTCCCAATGCGGAGAGGGTGATCCACACTTTTCCGACTGAGGACCATGGCCTCAGACTTGGAGGTGCTGATTCTCATCCCAGCCGCTTCACATGTGGTGTTGAACCGCTCCAGTGAGAGCTGATCAAGGCACGATGACGCCAACAGGACCACATCATCTGCAAAGAGCAGAGATGAATCCTGAGGCCACCAAACTGGACTCCCTCCACCCACTGGCTGCACCGAGAAGTTCTGCCCATAAAAGTTATGAACAGAATCTGTGACAACGAGCAGCCCTGGAGGAGTCCGATGTACTACCGGCAATGAGAGCCAAACTCTTGCACTGCTTGTAGGGACTGAACGGCTCATAGCAAGGAGCCCCCAATCCCATACAGAGCACCCCTCACAGTGTGACTCGAGGAACACGGTCAAACGCCTTCTTCAAGTCCATAAAACACACGTAAACTGGATGGGCAAACTTCCATGACTCCTCTAGGACCTCAATGAGGGTGAAGAGTTGATCCAGTGTTCCTCAGCCAGGACAAAACCTGGACTGTTCCTCCTGGATCCAAGACGTGACCATTGATTGGACTCACTTCTCCAGTATCCCTGATCAGACCTTACCAGGGAGAATAAGGAGAGTGATGCTCCTATAATTGGTGTACATCTTCCGGGTCCCCTTTATGAAGAGGGGACCACCAGGTGGTGGTTGATGAAACTTTAAGTCAAAAATCAAAATGACAAACAAAAATCTTCAGAATACAGATGGGAGATAATTATAACATTGAACTGGTATGAAACAATAATTTGGTGTCAAGTTGTGTCAAAAGTAGAAAAAAACAATAGAAAGTTACCAGATTGGTAATACAAATAAGAACTTAGACCAATAAATTACTCATTTTGTTGTGTTAAAAGTAAAACGACACTAGAGAATTAGCTTTTTTTAAAACCCCTCTACACTTTAGGGAGTTTAAATAAATTCGTATTTTCTGCGCTCCGGCGCTGATTTGGGCCCTGTGGTCTTGGCCCTGGAAGACGAGCAGAAAGACCCAGAATCATTCAAATTAATCCTGTTTGTGTAGCAGAAGAAGATATTTGGCAGTAAAACATGAAAAATGTTTGTTTATTCTTTTCGGGAAGCTGCTGTGTTTGCTAATTAATCCCCCATGGATAAACTGACGTCAGCCTTTGAAGTCCGACAAAACCATCGGAAGTCCCTTGGAGCTGAAACCTAATTGGTGTCTGTTGTTGAAAAGAGGCGATAAATTAATTTAACTTACTAAAAATAGGCTCTTACATGATAATTGTTTGTTTTATTTGAGAAGTGAATCAACACTGCATAAACGTGTTTGATCATAAGGCTTAAAGTGAAATCTGTCGGCCTTTCAACAGGAAAATAATCACTTTATTGTCAACTTTTATTTGAAGACAAACATCTGAAGAAGCTGAAATATAAGTACCGTTTTACCTTCAAGCAGAATTTTTGCTGTAAAAAATATGAAAAACTAAAGAAATTACATATTTTTCTAAAATACAGCATGAACACGGAACATAGCTAAAACTAGCAGCATCAAAACACTAGCCAAAAGCTAAAAGTAGCTAACTGCTAACAAACTGGCTACAAAACAAAAGGCTAGCTAAAAGGAGCAATAGAGTTGCTGAAAGTTAAAAATAGCAAAAGGTTAGCTAATTGTGGCAAAAGGCAAGTTAAAAGTTCAATCTATTGAAAAACTGAAGCAAAATGTTAGCTAAAAGCTGAAGTAGCAAAAGGCTTGCTAGACTGTAAACCTAGAGAAAGATTATTTAGTTGTTGCAAAAGGCTAGTTAAAGGCTAAAGTAATAAAAGCTTAGCAGATTGTGGCAAAAGACTACCTAGTTCTAGCGAAAGGGTACTTAATAGTAGCAAAAGATGAGCTAAAAGCTAAACTAGCAAAAGGTTAGCCAAAATCCAAAGTAGTTAAAGGCCAGCTAAAAGTTTAAAGATGCCAAAGGTGAGCTATAGTTTAAAGTAGCAAAGCTAAAAGCAGCAGAAAGCTGAAAAAAATGCAGTCACAAATTTACCAAAAGTTAAAAGTAGCAAAATGTTAGCATAAAGCTAAAAGTAGCAACATGGTAAATGGTAAACGGAGCTTACTTACATAGCGCTTACCAGCCCCTATGAGGAGCCCCAAAGCGCTTCACAGTACCAGCCATCCACCCATTCACACACACAGTCATACACCGGTAGCGGTAGACTGCCATGCAAGGCGCCAGCCAGTCCTACCGGGAGCAACTCGGGGTTAAGTGTCTTGCCCAAGGACACAACGAGGTATGCAGTGACCGGGGATCGAACCCGGGACCTTCCGGTCCTGAGCCGGCTGCCCTGCCTCTACACCATCTCGGCCCACAAAAGACTAAAAGACTAAAAACACAATTATTAGTGCTGTAACTGCAGCCATAAATGTTTGTAATTTACATTAAAGCCACACAGTCCCAACAAAGTGTCATTTTTACATAAATTAATGGTTTGAGCAACTTGTTATTTTGGTTGGTTATAGAAAAAAAAACACCCTGGTAATACTGTATGCATCACTTAATTATGTTCATTTCTTATCCAGTTTGTAGATAAGTTTGTAGATTATATTTTCAATTTAAATATTATGTCCATGCATTCTGTGTGTGCAATATATAAAATCCATTTAACACTTTTTTTAATAAACCAAACACAAAAATACGTATTGTTACTAATATCTTAAAGCAAACACAGCAAATACTGTATTTATTTTTTAGGTATATTTTATAAGCTCTTTTATTAAAGTTGAACGATTTTATAATGGAAGCACCAGATAACGTTAGAAGTTTTTATTTTTTTAAATAAAAGTAACATTTTAAGTAATAATATCAAAGGGGGAACTGAGACAAAAGTTCATCATGAATTGTCAAACTGTGGTCTTCATGGTTAGATGAATCACAGCTGGGTGAAGATTAGGTGCCGTTGAGCCTCTTTATGCGTTTATATTTGTTTGTTCTTCCTTTCTGAAAGCTAGACTTTTCTGTATATATCAGATGCAGTGGGCGGCTGTGGCTGAGTGGTTAGAGCAGTCACCATCCGATGCAAGAGCTGGGGGTTCGATCCCACCAGCAGTCACATGCTGAAGTGTCCCTGGGCAAGACACAACCCCTCATTGCCTCCGATGTGTGTCCCATTGGTGTATGAATGTAATTTAGTCTCTACAGATTCAGATTAGCTTTGCAGATCTAGTAGAGTGCTGTATGAATGGGTAAATGGGTGCAGATTGTAGTGTAAAGTGCTACGAGTATCTTGATAAAGGTGCTATATAAGTACAGTCCATTAAAATGCCGTTTTTTGCAGGTGTTTAAACACATATTTACCGCTGCAGTGCCTCTTGTGCTGTTACAGGAAGGGGTGGGGTTAGAAACCCGTCGACAAGACTGAGCCGCTCCCTTCACAGCCCATGAATTTGCAAAATCATAACTGTCCTCTGTTAGGAATCCTGAAAGTACACACACGCACACAAGCAAGTTGACAGATTTTTCACTTAATCTCGTCCTACCACAAATGTCTTTGCTTTCTTTCACGTCGTTATCTTTTCCTGTACTGAGTAGCTACTCTTCCTGTTGCTGAGGGCTTGTGACTCAAATCATTTCCTAGATTCCAGTGAACTCTCCCATGCCCATTGTTCAAACTCTCACATATCTAGTGTTGATGCTCATACCTTCCTGAGCTGTGTATTCATCAGTTGAGACAGCGTTGAAGTTGCCACAGAGGCCACAGGTGCGATTGATGTGACGTTTGGCCAGAGTCAAGGCGATGTTGGCGCCGTTATCAATGGCGACAGTGAAGCCAAACTCTTCACTCCAGAGTTTATAAAAACCAAGCTCTGAGCCCACAAACACAGCATGAGAGGCATAGGGCAAAGACAGGCTGTAGAAAAAAAACACACAAAACAACATTTCTTCATAACCCAACTACTGCTAATGTCCATGGAGCCACACAAACGGTATAGTTTTTGTTCATTTAGCTGAGTTTGGTTTACATTTTTTCTCCTTGCGAAAGCCGTCCATCTACAGATAGGTGCAACTCAAAGGCATCACCCAGAAACAACGTGACCCCTGTTCTTCTGCCATCGCGAAAGTCACCTGTAGATCCAAAAGCACATTGCAACAATCATTCTCCTTTAACACAATACAAGACATGATGCTGAGTGCAAAATTTCACTAGAACTGTCAATAGCTAAACAACAAAAGGTATTTTATTCTGCTTCACTATGACAGAGTCTACACTAGAGAGAAGTATTAAATTCAACTGGAGGTAAAAAAAAAAAAAGAAATCTGGTCTGTGTGCCACTCACCCAGCAGAGTGAAAGAACGATGGTTACAGTCCCCAGCCAGAAGGTAGCTGCAGTCTCCAGGAAACTCATACAAAACTCCATCAAAGGTGTGAATGTGATGTCGTCCGAACAGACTGCATCGCCCTGTTACTCCTGCCACGCAAGCTGGACACACACCAGAGTGTCAAAGTAAGCAACACGTAGCAAGATATCCCATGTTGGTACTCAAGAAACAATTTTTTTTTTAGCATTCACCTGTTAGATGCAGGAAGACACAAACTGTTTGTAAGCACCTCTTCATACACACCTGAAACATGCATGTAAACACATGGCCATTCTGTTACTGTGTGCAAATATTTAACAAAAAAAAACAAAAAAAAAAACTTCTCTTTAATTCTCCAAACTCCTAAAGATCTTACCTCCATGGCACCAAATTCCAGAAAGAGGTCACCCAGGAAAAAGATAAGAAAATCCAAATTTGGACCTCACATAATCAATGGATTAAGAGGCGTTGTGAAGATCTAACACTCTCTAAACCTTCGTGTGTGCAGAAAGATATTAACACTGGAAGCTCTATTTTATATCGCAGCCTGACCCACCCCCACGCCCAATTATCAAGCATTTTCCCTAAAGACCTCTCCCCCCAACAGGTTATGTCAAGAAGGAGTATCATTCTGTCCACAGCTTAGTGCCTGCAGACTGACACTATCAAACACACTCGGCAGGACAATGCCAGGATGTGCCCACTGATCACCGGACTGAGTGATTAGTCTACTCAAACGTAACTGTATCGGCGCCAACTCAAACAGTTATTGTAGAAAACACTTTTACCAGAGATATCTCACGCAATAACATGCCGCCTGTGGTGCCACATGCATAACACACATTGAACCAAAACTGCAGGCAAACACACAGGAAACAAGTGCTGAGCAACACATCTGGGTGAAAAATGATGTGATCATGAGAATAAAACGAGAGATAAAAATATCTGCCACAATGTCTCAAATATAAAAAACACATATACAGGCAGTCCTCGAGTTACGTTCGAGTTTCGTTCCTACGGGCCGAACTTAACTCGATTTAAACGTAACTCGGAATTGAACGCACGTGGCGATCGTTAGTCCGGCTTTTGACCGTAAGTCGCAAAAATGCATGTAAATGTATGCTAACGCTGCGCCGCACACCCATTTATCGACACAGAACTTTATTTACAAACAGTTAGCTAACACATTACACCACACATTCATCTATAAACACATATAAACACATTATAAAAGTGCGTGCGTAATGACGTAAAGACGCATTTAGACCGTAACTGGACTTCATTGTTTTCAATGGGGGTCGAACTTAAGTCCGTAAATTCGTACCTCGGGTAGGTCGTAACTCGGGGACCACCTGTATTTTAGCTTTAAAAATAAAAAATCCATATTATTTATGTAATTACTTTAAAAAATAAGATCTAAATTTGTTATTAAACCACTTTTCATGTTTTGTTGGTGTATCTAAGAAAAGCTGCCGTTTTCTGTTTTCATAGAGGACTAGCACCAAAGATGACATCATTTCTGTTCTTTGTTCTGTTGTAAGCAGATTTCAGACATTATTTTCTGTAATTCATATGGTATAAATGAGTGGAGAGATAAAAAAAGCATCTACTTAAATATGATAGTTTACATTATGTTTTTGAAAAACAGGCAAGAAGAAGCATAGATTGAATATTAGAAGGCCAAGAATTGAACCATGAGGTACTCCACATGCACCGCCCTCTTTATTATGAATACAATCACCATTGGACACAAATAACTGCCTATCTAGGTTCTTAATCAGAAAAACATGATTTTCACACCCCTAATAAAGTTCATGGTCAGCAGTATCAAATGTACTGTCAAAAATGACAATTTTTTTTAATTAATTTTCAAATTTTTAATAATCAGTTTTTACTGGTCATGTACATATTTAATAAGTGCAGTTAGTTCCTTGTTTTAAAGTTTTTCTGTTTTGTGCTTTCTCTTCAATCCGCTGTGTGTGAGTCATATACAGTAATTGTGTTTTCTTGTTGTGTACAACACATCAGTCAACAGTGGTCATTTCAAAACTGATCTGATTTAGGCTGACTCAGGGATGTTGACAGAAGGGCCATGCTATCTTGATTAGATGGAATAAGTAAAGCTTGACTCATTATCCCACACACTCACTAACTGAGAGGACATCAAATTGGGAGTGTCATTAAAATACCCCACAACACCTTGAATGGAGCTGTATTTAAAATAATTGATCATGTTCTTCTAGATGACTCACTTTAATGATTTTACAATTAGTTTCAAGGGTAATAAAAAAGGTTTTCAACAGTTTTGTCACCACTGTATACAGCTTTTAATTAATAATAAACCATTGTCAAAGGAAGTCATGTGAAAATGTTTGTGACTAATAAGAATTTAGATAATTTACATGTTTTATTTTGAGGGCTTGAGACACGTTTTAGTCCAAGAGCTTTAAAGGTCAAACGTCAATTTCTTAATAATAACCCAATGGTTCCATTTGCTTAAGATTTTGCAAATCTATATGTGAACAATATTATTTTGCATAATTGTGTGAGTACAAATTTATATTTGACACAGTTGCTTTCCTTTTTTTTTTCTTCAATTTTTCATACTTTTTTATTTTCAGTCTAACTACTTCTGTATACTTTGTGCTATTTAGCCATTCATATTTAAAAACATGTTTATTCTGGAGACATGTGCTATGACATTTGGTTCTTGTAACTTTTATAATTTTCCAAATACAGTTCAGTATGTTTAACATAGATCACCAAGACATCTTCAGTTCCTTCAAAAACAAATTGTTCTTAATGTCCACTTCTTGTCTCCTCACACTTTTACTTGGTTTAACCTTTTGCTACTTTCAGCTAGTGTTTCATTTATCTTTGCACATGGCAGTCTTTTGCTATTTTTTACTTTTTGTGAGTATTTTACTAAACTTAGATTTTAGCTTGTGTGCTTCTTATTTGTGCTTTGCTCCTTTTAGTCATAGTAGGTTATTTTTGCCTTTTTTAAAGTGTTTTGTTGCTTTTAGTTTTTTTTGTCTGCTTTTTACTTTTAGCCTTTTTGCTACTTTTGACCTTTTCTTCTTATAGCTAGTTTTACGCTTTTGAGTCTATGTTTATCTCCTTTACGTCTGGCTTTTATTTCTTATTCCTTTTAGTTTTTGTTTTTCCATTTTAATTTTAGCTAACCTTTTGCTGCTTTTAACAATTATTGTGCTATTTTTATTATTTAGCTTATATTGGTTTTTAGCAAATGATTTTCTTCTTTTGGCTTTTTTAGTTGTTTAGCCATAACAACTGAGTTGCGGCTCATTTCAACAGTCACAATAGTATCATTTGCAGTGATGATGAACACTTTGTTTAAAATGTTTGTTTTGTTGTGAACAACTTTGTCTCCAGCGGGTTGAAACATTCTGTGCGACGTGGACCCTGAACGCACCACGAACCCAGACGATGAGTATCCTGATGCATGCTCAATAATCCAGGTAGAAAAATCTAAAAAAGCTAAGTCTGGTCCTCTGGACATTCAAAAA
>JARVGQ010000210.1:331924-342373 GCA_031762355.1 Hypsolebias martinsi
ACATTTAATTTGAACAGTTACAGTGGTTGTTAATAAATGTGCCTGTGTGACAGCTGGGACAATACTTTGGAATATATTTTTTGTTATTACTTTATGGAAAGAAAAAAAAAATTGAGAAATAAATTGTATCATATCGAGATGACAAGTTGTGATTTGGCATTATATACATAAACTGAATTGAATTGAATTAAAATACATTACTACTCACTCAACTTAAAATTTCAAGTCGAGTGAACATTATCAAGTTATCTTGATAAATAAACTCTTGCTAAATGAACATTTGCTTTGGTTTAGTTGATTTAAATTTATTAGTTGACTGAACTGTTTTGGTATGTTGTTTCAACTCAGGAATTGATGTAATTGCGATAAAAGAGGGACTACTGTATTTTACCGGGTACTATGTTACTGCCGGTCACATGGCCTCAGGTAGGGATTGTGGGTAAAATTTACAGGTACGTTAACTTTTTAATAATTTCGGTTACGTAGGTGTTTATCACTGTTGTTTCCAGTGATTACCGGTAGCGTGCTCTTCTTAGACTAGTTTTTGTGTCCATTCTGCAGGTTCAATGGTTATTTATCATTGTAGATTACCGGTAACCATGAGTCAGAGAGCGTCTCATCATGAAGACCTGTGAGAATCAGCAGTCTTTGTGCATGTTGAAGTTAAACTAAAGTCTATTGAAGTTAAACAAATGTCTATGAAACACCATCTGGTAGTTCATTCTTGTACTACAACAAGAGCTGCACATTCTACCAGCTGTGTACAGTTTCTTATATTAAATTGTGGACACCCATGGCTTATACAACAGTGCGTCTTATTTATGTACAAAATTGTGCTTTAATTTCAATTTAGTATGTGTGGCTTATTATAGACTCACAATTACAGTAGATGTAATGTGACAAAATGTGGAGAAGTTCTAGGGATATGAAAATTATTTCAAAGAATTATATCATGCTGTAATGACTGTACTCAAGAGGTCCAAGCTCTATTATTGCCGTTTTTTCCTTTGCTGTAATAACACATGATCGGCAGTTATATAAATCACATTGTTGAAAGCATAATTTAGATATTTTGAAGTGGGGCTTTGACAAAAGGAAAGGATAATAAGCAAATAATGTGTTAGACAGCTGATCTGATGTGTAATTGGTGTATCTCAGCACAACAAACTGAGATATATTATTTTAAACTTTAAATTTTAAAAATGAAAGCTGCTATCGTGCTGCTGGAACTCTGTGTTCTTACATTGGCTTGCTTGGCGCGTCGGATGGATCGCTGAAGAAGGGCTCCTGCAAAGTGGCCTCAGACATGTCCAAGTCCATCAGAGTACCGGTACTTAGGATCTCCTCCCGACTTGGAGGAGACATGAGAGGCTTGAGAATGTGGGCTTCACCTCCTCCTGCTCCCCGCTGTAGCTGACTTGCCCTCGCCTGTGACAGCAAACTGACAGAGTGAGGAGAGCTACTGGGTGTTGTGGATGTCAGCCCATCAATGCTCTCTGGAAGCTCGCTGGTCGGTGAGCACATATGATCGACAAATGACACAGCGCTTAAAGGCAATTGTATCACAGGGTCAAAAGCTGAAAACAGAAACTCTTTCTTCTCACAGTGCAAGTCCTGAAAGGGGCTGGGGAAATGGGATTTACTATAAGAGAGGTCCCACTCTCGGCTCTTGATTTTTTCAGAGTCATGGTTTGAAGCAGATTCTCTGTTCTTAGATCTGTCAAAAAGTTCAGGGCTAGTAAACCAGGCTTTGCTCAGCTCAGAGTCTCTCTGGCAGGAAATCTGATGACCTGTTTGGTTCTGAGAAAGATCCTCTGAGGCCTGTGCTTCCTGACCGACGATATCACTGAGAAACTTAAGTGGTAAATTTGTATCAGTCACAACAAATTGACTGCCACTATATGGACTGGAGAACTCTGTCTGATGCACAGTGTTTATATCAAAGGTATAGTTGTATGGGAGCTCTGGTGACAAGCTGTTCTCATAGTTGCAGCTGTCCAACCCAGGGTCAGACAGAAAGAGGGGACAGTCATCAGACAAGTTGCCATCCTGCTTCACTGAAAGATTTGGCCGAGTACTGCTAGACCTGTTTTTCTTGGTTCTGGGTTTTTTGTCCTGGACAGCAGAAGACTTTGTGGTCCTGGGTTTTGGAGGGTCAGTGGAGGTTTTTTTAATAGATTTAGTCTGTTTAGCTGACAAGCTTAGTAGTGCTGCACCCTGAGCTATGGCAGTTGTGTGGCTGACTGATCCAACCACTTGAATGGGAAGGGCCTGTCCTTGGCGTCTCTTCTGAAGGAGCTGTTTGAGGACAGTCAGGCCAGAGGATGTCTCAGAGAGCAAGGCATTCTTAGGACCTGAGCATGGAGATATGCCTCCTAGCTCGGCATGTGTGCAGTGTTCTTGTGAGGGTTGACCAGCAACTGGAGGTTGATGAACAGTGCAATCATCCTGAGAATGTTCTACCTTTACCAAAGCAGTCTGGCAACCTTGTTGCTTCATCTTAGCTAATGCTAAAAAGCTTTGGTTAACATCCATGATAGACGTTTCACAGTCCTCATGAGACCTGCCCTGTCTGCTGCTGCCAATGTTTACAAGCTGCAGAAATGGAGAGACTCCTTCAAAGGATGGAGGTGACCGGTCTTCAGAAAATAAGAGCTGAGAGCTGCCTTTGATTGGGTTATCACATTCAGCTTTCTTTTTCCAAGACCTCCTGGGCTTTGGAGCTGTTGAAGGACTTTCAGGCGCATCTTTAGCTTTCTTCCTCCATCTCACAGATGAGGCACTACTTTTTGATTTCTTTATTGTTTGCTCTTCTACTCCTGAAAGCTTAGCAGTAGACTTGCTTATTTTTCTTTTGTCTGTGGACTTTTTAGGTTTGGCAGTTTGAGCCTTACTTTGGGCTCTTTTGGTCAGATGCTTTGTGTGTGGCTTGTGAGCAGAACTAAGACATGGGTTGTCACTCATTGGGTTTGTCAGCTGCTCTGAACAGCTGCTGTTCATTAGGGGGTCACTTGGGGACCAACAACGTGGAGGTGTTGATTCTGTGGGGCTTGGGGAACAATCAGAAAGATAGCCCAGTTCTACCATGACCTCTGTGTACTCACTGTCAGGGTCATCTGCAAGTTCACAGTAGCATGGACGAGGAGGGGGTAGGGAGGGCAGGAACAGGCCTCTCTGGCAGCTTTTAGTTCTCTTGATCTTCGTACTACGTCTGGAACGAGGTTTGGGGGAGTTGTTGATCACATTCTTATTTGTGCTACTGACTTTTGACTTTTTTAGGGGGGGTTTCTTGGCTTTGGGCTCATGAATAGGTAATTTGACAATGGTGGAATCTGGCACCTTGGGCCAAAAATCTTTAAGAGGCGCTAATCTATCATACTTCTCCAGTTTGTTTGGTGTCAACAACACCTGCTGCTCCTCTGCGCTCACTTTGGACATCTTCACCAACATGTTTTTTTGTCCTTTGAACCTATTGACAATTATGTATTTGATAATGATGGGAGGCTCCTTCTTGCATCTTCTTTGGTATTTTAACTGTTGCCCAGCGGGAGCAAGTTTGTCCTCGAGTCTTCTAACATAGCTTGGATTTTTTAAATGACTGGGCTGTTTTTTTTCCTCTTTAGCAAATTTCCTCTTTCGTTTGGCCCTCAGGGTATATTTGCTAGCAGGCAGTTCTGATGGTTTGCAGCAGTTCACGTTAGCAGATAAATTATTTACATGGCTCAGCTTATCCTCAGCTGAGTCTTTAGCTTCTTCAGAAAAAGACTGAACACTAGCTGTAATGGGGATGACAAACTCTGCAACTGATTCTGCCTGGCCAATACCAGTTTTCTTCTCTAACTCCTCTTTTATAATTGTTTTCATGTCACTGTTTGGCTCTTCTCCAATTGGCTCCATCTGTTTTATGGGCCGATCCTTTAAAACTGGCTTCTCTGAGGTCACTTTTAGTAGAAAAGAAGGTGTCATGGAGTCCAAGTTAGTGTCAGCTGGATCGTCAGATGTAGAGCTTTGAACAGTTTTTGCTTTGATCCTTTGTCCTGCTATTCCCAGCCGTTTTTTGGGAACTTTAAGCTTTGATGTGCAAGATGGGGACAGATCTAGATCACTGCAAGGCTCAACCAGCTTTTTATTCCCAGTTTTCTTTTTGTTAAGGCAGTTGGAGAGAACAACACTGGGGAAAAACTTGTAGTGTGCCTCTTGCTGAGCCACATCAGTCCTCTCAGTTTTATTCTCCTGATAGTCTTCATATCTAATTTTAAGTTCACCAACATCTCCTTCCTCACTTTCCTGGGCCAGTTCTTCCACTTGTGGATCAAGAAAGCCATCCTCTGTTGTGGGAGATGACACCAAAGTGATATTCCTCCTGATAGGGCTTTTCCTATTCTCTGTGTTCACTTGCACCTCTGCCTCAGCCGAGCAGCTTTTTAGGCCTGAGTAACAAAGGGCAAAGTTGCTGTGGTTCTGAAAAATAGAGAGACAGTTTGTTTCGACATTATTCATGCTGTCATACAGCTTTCTGTTCTTGGTGACCTTTCTGTTGGCAAACGGGAAACCTTGGAGCTCTGTCTTATCCAAGGAAAGACAGGTTTTGTTATCATAGGTGCACAGGGGTTGCATGTCCTCTTTATCCATGCAGATGGGAGAAGCCTCAGGGTGACTGGCTATTTTGCAAGGAATTGGGTATTTGACGGGAACAGTGTAAGGGATTCCTTTATTAAACTTAAACCCTGCTGAACAGTCACTGCTGTGGTCTTGGCTGCCTTTTGACTGAAAGTGCTCGTCGAGAGATTCATCTGAGTCCAACATATGAACCGGTCTGTGCTCAAGATGCTTGTACTCTAGAAGAGTCTTAGCAGAAGAAGGTGGCTCCAAGTGGACTCCCTCCCCTGTGAAGGGATTCGTCTTCCCCAGCAACTGTTCTGTAATTGTGAGCGAGGACTGGGACATGGAGCCGCTGTCAGTTAAGGAGGAATCTATAAATGCAAAAGACCAATAAGAGACACATTGTTAAAATTTCAATGAGGAGAGAAATCAACATTATCTACACAGCAACATCTAGGCATCAAGTTTTATAAAGATGGTCTAACAAAGGCCTTAAAAACATTAAGAGCACAGTAATTTTAATAGAAGACATTTTGTACAGTATATTTTATACTGAGTTTTAAACCAAGATAATCTGATGCTATATAAGTGGTATGCTGATGGCCCTATTGCAGAGGAATTTGAAAAGTGAATGTTTGTAGTTTTCAAGATGAGTGTTTTCTGGACTGGAATAAAACATAAAATGCAAGCGAACCTTAATGCCTTTGGGGCAATACAGTATATTTAAAAGGGTAGGAGTTATACCCTGATGCATGCTCAATAATCCAGGTAGAAAAATCTAAAAAAGCTAAGTCTGGTCCGCTGGACATTCAAAAAACAAAACAAAACAAAAAAGTAGAAACGTTTCGTCTTTCGTCCGAAATATTTCCTCAGTCTGAGATGCTGTACTCATCTCAGTCTTGTAAATAGCACCCTCTCACAGTGGATCAACCGATTTGCCGATGACAGCCGAAACCAGCTGATCACATGATCAAGGAGTTATACTGTGTACAAGAAGAGAAGTAGATTTTATGGGCTTGTCCGGGGCAGCGCAAAGTGACATTCCTTGCGAAAGAAGGGACCAAATTTATCCATGACCAGGAGTATTCTCATGGGCTCACCACCTGTGGGAGGGGCCAAAGGGGTCGGGTGCAAAGTGGGATGGGTTGTGGCCGAGGGCGGGGACCCTGGTGGTCTGATCCTCGGCTACAGAAGCTGGCTATTGGGACGTGTAACGTCACCTCTCTGGTGGGGAAAGAGCCTGAGCTGGTGTGTAAGGTTGAAAGGTTCCGGCTAGAAATAGTCAAACTCACCTCAACGCATGGCTCTGGAACCAGTTTCCTTGAGAGGGGTTGGACACTCTTCTACTCTGGAGTTGTCCCTGGCGAGAGGCGCAGAGCAGGAGTGAGCATACTTGTTATCCCCATCTCGGTGCCTGTATGTTAGAGTTCACCCAGGTGAACAAGAGGGTAGCCTCCCTCCGCCTATGTGTGGGGGGGATGGGTTCGGACTGTTGTTTGTGCTTATGCGCCAAATGGCAGCTCAGATTACCAACCCCTTTTTGGAGTCCTTGGAGAGGGTACTGGAGAATGCACCTCCTGGGGACTCCCTTGTTCTACTGGGGGACTTCCAACGCTCAGGTGGGCAACGACAGTGAGACCTGGAGGGGTATGGTTGGGAGGAACGGCCCCCCGATCTGAACCCGACTGGTGTTCTATTCTTGGACTTCTGTGCTCATCATGGATTGTCTATAACAAACACCATGTTCAAGTATAAGGGTGTCCATATGTGCTCTTGGCACAGGACACCCTAGGCTGCAGTTCGATGATCAACTTTGTTGTCGTATCATCTGATCTGTGGCCCTATGTCTTGGACACTCGGGTGACGAGAGGGGCGAAGCTGTCAAGTGACCACTACCTGGTGGTGAGTTGGCTCCGATGGTGGGGGAGGATGCCTGTCAGACCTGGCAGACCCAAATGTATTGTGAGGGTCTGCTGGGAACGTCTGGCAGAGTCTCCCGTGAGACGGAGCTTTAACTCCCACCTCCGGGAAAGCTTTGAACATGTTACGGGAGAGGTGAGGGACATTGAGTCCAAGTGGGCCATGTTACACGCCTCTATTTTTGAGGCGGCTTATCGGAGCTGTGGTTGCAATGTTGTCGGTGCCTGTCGTGGTGGTAACCCTCGATCCCGGTGGTGGACACCGGCAGTGAGGGATGCTGTCAGGCCAAAGAAGGAGTCCTATTGGGCCTTTTTGGCCTGTTGGACCCCGGAAGCAGCTGATGGGTACCGACAGTCCAAGCGGCATGCAGTTCGAGTAGTCACTGAGACAAAAACTCGGGTGTGGGAGGAGTTCGGAGAGGCCATGTATAATGACTTCCATATGGTTTTGAGGCGATTCTGGTCCAACATCCAGCATCTCAGGGGGGAAAGCGGTACGGCACCAACACTATTTATAGTTGAGGTGGTGTGCTGCTGACCTCAACTCGGGATACCGTGGGTTGGTGGGCAGAATATGTCCAAGACCTCCTCAATCCCACTGGTACGTCTTCCACTGAGGAAGTGAAACCTGGGGACTTTGGGTCAGGTTCTCCAATCTCTGGTGCTGAGGTCACTGAGGTGGTTAAAAAGTACCTTGGTGGCAGGGCCACAGGGGTGGATGAGATTCGCCCGGAGTTCCTTAAGGCTCTGGATGTTGTGGGGTTGTGTTGGCTTACACGACTCTGCAATATTGCATGGACATCGGGTGCAGTTCCCCTGGACTGGCAGACTGGGGTAGTGGTCTCCCCTTTTCAAAATATGGGAACGTAGATTGTGTTCCAACTACAGGGGGATCACACACTTAAGCCTCCCTGATAAGGTCTATTCAGGGGTTCTTGCGTATCATCGTTTATTATGGGATGTCATCGTGTGTTATGGACATATTATCATGTATCATGGTTTAGTCGCTGTGTGTACATAGTCCATACATGCATAAGCTTTCTCTTGACCCACTCAAAACTTCTGCTCTGCTCAAGATAATGTAACAAAACGTCATACACCTCTGCTTCGTCACTACGGAGTGTTGCAAATGCTTTTCCTCACACAAGCTCTAAGGTCAAGTCAAGGTCACAAATCAAGGCCAAAGTTAAAACGCTTTTGCTTTTTGAGGCCATTGCTATAGATTGCTTTATAATAGTTTGTTGATGGGAATAAAATGTGACGTATGCAGTACTTTTCTTAAAATTTAGCACTTATGTGCCTCATGCTGGTAAAATTTAGGAAATTAAACATTTGGTTCAGATACCAGACAAGGTTTGGCGTCAACATCTATTTCATACGTAAATGATGTGTCCATTTTTAACTTTAAAATCCTCTTTTTGGATGAATTTCCAAATGTTTAGAACCTTAACATGCTTTTCTTGGTACAGAACAATCAGGGGGTTATTTTTTTGTTTGCTTGTTTTTTAATGGCCTGAAATTGCAAATGGATGTCTTTTAGATTGCTATCAAAGAGGCATGACAGGCAGAACAACAACAAAAAAACAACACTGATATACACTGGTATATGTTGGGTCTTGAGTGGTAAGTTTTTTTTTTTTTCTTGTTCCGATGAATACAACAGCTGTGGTCTCTTAATAAAGTAGCGTATGGTCATCCTTTTCCGTGAATCCTTGTTTTTCAGAGGTTTGTGTGTGTGTGTGTAACCGTTCAGCCATGACAGGCGACTGATTGATAGCTCAGCAAATCCTGGTTGCTTCACGGCTGCTACAGATTGTCCAGAGTGGCACAGCGGTAACTTGGCACTGGAAAGGATGGAGAAAACACACACACACTTCTTTTCGCTACACCAAAACACATACATACATGGATGAGAGGTAGAGTGTTGCTACTTGCCCTTGCACATCTTGTCAAAGTCCAAACCTGCCAAAAGTCGTTTCTAAGCGCCAAAATTTAGCTGCGAACATGTAAGAAAGTTGGAATGTGCAGGTTGTCAGATCTGGAAAGTCGACTCAGTTCTAACTTGTGACAGACTCAATTGAAATAAGTTTCTCAAATGAGAATATTCTTCATGAACACGTAAATAAAATAGATTCACTTTTGCAAACAATGACTCACCAAACAAGTTTATTACTGTAATTTCTGGACTATAAGCTGCTACTTTTTTTCACATTATTTGAACACCCCGGCTTATACAATGCTGTGGCTAATTTATGGATTTTTTATTTTATTTTATTTATTTTTTGGACGGGCTAACGAGCTCCATGCTGCCAAAACATTTGGCCTCATCACACCTGGGTGCTCAAAAAGCTGCCCAATACACGTCGTCTCTCTTGGGGGTGGGTCTTTGTACTACATGTATAAATAAAGGTTAAATAAAAGAACCTGACCAATGAAATCAGTGACCAGGTCACAGTGGAGATGGGGTGGAGACTTTGCTTCCTGCCCTCCCTGATCGCTCCTCCCCTCCCAAAATGTTTTCACACTTTTTCAGCATGGAGCTACTTTAAAAATGACCACGTCAAAGTGAGCTTATACCTTACAAAGTGTATAAGGCCTTGTTTACATGAGAACAACCACTGGAAACTTTTGTGTCTTTCAGTGTTTATTGTGGGTAATAAACAAACAAAAAAATGAGCTGGTTTACACAAAAACACTACAGTTTCAATGTCAGTCGGGTTGCCAGATAAGAAATGAATTATAGTACTATGGCTTAAAAATGACGGTATTTTGACCTAAATTGTCATATATGCTGAGTAAAGATATTATAAGAAGAGGTGTGTGTTGTGTTTATTGAACGTGTGCTCAGAAAAGAAGTGGGAAAATAAGATATGTTAAATTTATCTGGCAAACCTGATGCTGGACTCAGCAGCATTCATTGTGCATGCAGCGTAGTCCAAACTGGTGAACACACAGACTTCTCTTTGGAGCTGGGATTTTATTAGTTTTGCTCCTACATGCAAAAAAATAAATAAATTAATAAAGGGGTGGGGTGGGTGGTGGGGGGGGGGGGTTTGACAGCACACAACACTCTGCGCTTTGACATTTATCACAACTGTTGTTTTATTTATTATAACTGTTGTTTGTTATAACTTGTTATATTCATTAACTGTTGTTTTAACTGTTGTTGTATTTGTTATAACTGTTGTTTTATTTATTATAACTGTTGTTTTATTTATTATAACTGTTGTTTGTTATAACTGTTGTTATATCCATTAACTGTTGTTATAGCTGTTGTTGTATTTGTTATAAATGTTGTTGTATTTGTTATGACTGTTGTTGTATTTGTTATGACTGTTGTTGTATTTGATATGACTTGTTGTATTTGTTATAACTGTTGTATTTGTTATGACTGTTGTTGTATTTGTTATAACTTGTTGTATTTGTTATAACTGTTGTATTTGTTATAACTGTTGTTGCATTTGTTATAACTGTCGCTGTATTTGTTATAACTGTTGTCGTACAGTATTATAACTGTTGTTGTATTTGTTATAACTGTTGTTGTATTTGTTATAACTGTTGTTTTATTTGTTATAACTGTTGTTGTATTTATTATAACTGTTGTTGTATTTGCTATAACTGTTGTTGTATTTGTTATAACTGTTGTTGTATTTGTTATAACTGTTGTTTGTTATAACTGTTATATTAAATAACTGTTGTTATAACTGTTGTTGTATTTGTTATAACTGTTGTATTTGTTATAATTGTTGTATTTAATATAACTGTTGTTGTATTTGTTATAATTGTTGTATTTGTTATAACTGTTGTTGTATTTATTATAACTGTTGTTTGTTATAACTGTTGTTATATTCAATAACTGTTGTTATAACTGTTGTTGTATTTGTTATAACTGTTGTATTTGTTATAATTGTTGTATTTAATATAACTG
>JARVGQ010000210.1:465499-476174 GCA_031762355.1 Hypsolebias martinsi
AGGCGCCCTCGACTTACAGCAACTTGGACTTAAGAACGGGTGTGCGGCGCAGCGTTAACATACATTTTACATGTATTCCCTCGACTTACAGCAAAAATCCGGACTTTCGAACGGGTTTGCAGCGCAGTATAATGAGTTCCGACTTACGTTAAAATCGAGTTATGAACGGTTTGTAGGTACGGAACCCGTTCGTAAAATATATATATACAGTATATATAATAAATCATAACCCTATCGCTATGTAAATTTCTGAGGAACCGCAATAAGCAGTTTATCCTGGGGCATGTTTAGCTAGCCTAAAATGACAGTTACGCCCAAATTCCAGAAATTATTGTTCCTATTTCAATAATAGTCCTTTTCAATCAATATTTAGTGCGGTGGTGTTCTTTACCTCTCACAATCATTGTTCGCTGAGGGTAATTTACTTATTTAGTTTTAAAACCTTTTTCACTGTATGTTAGAAAATCTATACAGTATAAAAAAAATTGATTTTGTATTTGTTTTTAAATTTAATTTAACATATATATTGAATTACATACATTTTAAATTTTTATAAAGTGATGTCGATAAATTAATGTGACACATCTTTCGTTTAAGTCAAATTGACCTGCTGGGTTAAAATCAAGGCAATCGACTCATGAGGACTGGATTTGAAAGTAAACGTTGAAATAAAAATCTTAAAAGTAAAGAATTTAAAAGTAAAAAGTAAAACAATCTATTGACATTCCAACACAGCAAGTCAAAGGCCTTTGAGTATTTTCATGAAATGCCTTACACATAAAGAATGTTCTGTATATGAAACCAAAAATAAAACAAAGTAAATGCTACAATAATCAGAGCTGAACATTCATTGTGCTGTCTGCTCTGCGCCAGTCAGTTTGTGATGGGAAAGGTCTGAACTGGTTTTAAGACATGCTTTGTAACAGCTGATAGACCCCCAAAAATCCATCCCTATTTGTCAGAGGAGTAAAATCAAAGCAATCCCCTTGACTGCTTTTAAAATACTTCCATCTGCTCTGAGGGCAGCAATCTCCTCACAGAAAAAAACTTTCATTCCTCTTTCTTCTACATGGTGTATAATAATAGATATTTTAATGTGACATAAAATAGATTTTAATATAAAAAAATCTACTACTAGTAAATTGTTGCAAAAATCAAAAAAGAACTCCACAAACACGTTTTTAAATTAAACTATAAATTATACAATATTAAATTATTCATCCAATTCAGATTTATTCCACACTGAAAGAAAAAGTGACTTGCTCAAAAGAAGTTGGGAGCTGTAGTGGTTCCCCGTCAACACCAGTACAGAGACATTAGCAGGGTTTATTTATTTATTTATTTATTTATTTATTTATTTATTTGTTTATTTATTTATTTATTTATTGTCTCATAGGGTTTACAAAGTGGGGCCACAGCGTTCTGTCCAACTGGGAGTTATTGAATGATTTTTGTTGTTCCTCAAGGTTTTCATAAATATAAATAAATAAGCAAATAAATAAATAATGAAATAAAATAAATAAATTGTGGCTGAGCATGACATTTTTTGTTTCTTATTCTTTTGCTTAGACAAGTGGCAGCCATAAAGTCAAGCCATTGTCTTTTTAATATATATTTTTCATGTCGTTGTCAGAAAAGCACTTATTTGAATGCCCATAACCAAGGCCTTCTGGTGACTATTTTACGTTTCCCTTACTGGACTGGTTAGCACTGGCAGTGTTGATAGAAAATGCTTAAAGGAAATGTAGTAATATACCTCCTTCATCAATTTTGTCTCTGAAAACCTTCAGAAAGGACATAAACTGTTATCCCATTAATTTGAATCCAGAACAGTTTATCTCACCAAGAGACTCTTTATTTTTGTCCTAATTCAAATAATCAAAAGAATAACCTTCTTTTTTGTATTATCATTATTATTTTCAATATTTTGATAATCAAAGGACTCTGTTTAACCCAAGGACAGGTCAACTTGATCTTTTCAGTATTTTGTTTAAAGTGTTAAGACAGTTAATCAGTTTAAATCATAAAACTGGGGTCTGTCTTCTCCTTCTAATTCTTTTCTCCTCCTTCACATTTCTCCTCCCTACTTCCGCTGGCCTCTAGAGTAGGGCCGAATACCGGAAGTCAGGCTTTCTTCAAAAGCGCTGACTTGCGTGTAACATGTCAGTGTTTAAGATGTTCCCGAAGTGTTTGAGTGTTCCAGGATGTGTTGCAGGAAGTGTTCCAGGAGCGTTAGAGTGTTCGAGTGTTCCAGAGAGTGAAGAGATTGCTTCCTGGACTCAGCAGCACGCCGAAGGAGAGAAGACTTTTGTCTTCTCTGAGCTGTGAATGTTAGCCACGAATCAACGGCTTCATTATCAGCTAGGATTTACAGCAAGCCACTGTAAAATCCGACAGAGCTTAAAGCTCCAAACTTTTGAATAAAAAATCCTTCTGAGGAATATTTTATTTTGGAAACCAACCGGAACTGCTGCTACTTCTAGTCGAACAAAGCGGACCGCAGGAGACGCTGTGAAAACCGTAAACGCCGAAGGCTGAACGCCCTCCTCCTTACCGGAGCGAGATTGATCATCTTACAAGGTAAAGAGTTGCTGATGTTACCGGAGCGTACCTGGGTTTCGCTGGAAGTCGCAAGGAGAGCTGTCATTCCTGGTTTGAACTGATTCAGTCACGGCAACTCCCCTATCTTCCTACTTTTCTCAATCTATCTTGCCAGAAACCTTAAGTTAAAGTGCCTTCAGATATAAGTTAATTAAGATCCATAACTTGATCTGTTTTCCCATAAATACTCGTCAGCTTGCGAAGTTGCGGACACATAATTTCTTCTGTTGATGTTTAATTTATAGGAAGTTGATCCGAACTAATCAAGTGTACATGTTGTGATGTTATTATAATGATTTGTTAAATAAATGACCGCATTTTCTTGATGGGTCAAATATAATTAACGTCTTATGTCACTTAGATTCATTTGGTCACCCAAGATGTTTAAATCCTAAAAGAAGAGAATCCGTGAATAAATAAACAATTAATATTCCTGAACTTGAACTAGTCTTGAATAATTAATTGAGGGTGTAAGTTAACAGGTAACCCTGCTCCTACATCCTACACCTCTACTACATTATTTGCCAACACCTCCTTCAGGACTATGCCTACTCCATTTCTCTTTCCATCCACACCATGGTAAAACTATTTAAATCATTCGCCATTGCTGCGAGCCTTGCTGCCCTTCCACTTGGTCTCTTGGACACATAAAACATCTACCTTCCTTCTCTGCATCATGTCAGCCAGCTCTCTACCTTTGCCTGGCATTGTCTCTACATTTAAAGTTGCCATCTTCAGTCCTACATTCTTGACTTTCCTCTTCTTCCTCTGTCTCCTGACATGTTTCCCTGTTCGTGGTCTTCGACTAAGAGTAGTACAATTTCCGCCGGCATTCTATTTATCAACAGCACCGGTGGCATCAACTGATTCAGTATGGTGCTGCTTAGATGAACTCACTTATTAGTTATGGCAAGCGTGTCTTATGTTGAATGCCCTTCCTGACACATCTCTCACCGTTTACCCGGGCTTGGGACTGGCACAAGAGATACACTGGCATGTTTTATTTATCGAAGAGAACATGAATAAAATACATTCAATAAATACTCAACAATGCATTGATACACAAGCTTAAAACAACCAATAGAAGAAAAATACTGACACAAAGTTACACAATTAGAGGACTAAATTCAGAGTAGCTATGGCAATTAAACAAGTGAAAATCCTTTAAGAGGATTACATCTGAAAAGCCAGACACAAAGAAACTGGCCTTGGTCAAGAAGTGTCTGCACTCCGAACACACAGAGGCAGACATGGAGTTCATTAGATTGCTCTTGTGCATGCAACTCTGGATGGAAGGGGTATTAAACTGGGTCATTAACTCTGCTGTCACCATCGAATGGAGGAGAAACATCCTGTATGAAGTTCCTTGAATTAAGTTACATTTAGACTATTTCCTAACTTCTGGAAAAGACAAAGACAAAATAAAGACCTGTGAAATTGGGACTATAGATTTAAGCGACCATGCCCCAGTGTACCTATCCATTGATCTAAAATTACAACAGAAAATAAAAAACTGGAAACTAAATTCAAGCCTACTTAAAGACTCTTGCATTAAGAAACAGATTATAAAAGAGATCCAACTTTACTTGGAAATAAATGATAGAGGCGATGTATCTCTTCCTATTTTATGGGATGCTCTGAAGGCTGTCCTAAGAGGGAAAATTATAGCCATATCCTCATATAAGAAAAAAATGAGAAATAATAAATTAGAAAAACTACAGAAAAAATTAAGAGAATTAGAGGAAAAACACAAAATAAAAACAGATAAGGTCATATGGAACGAAATTACAAAAACAAGGAATGAAATTAATGAGTTAAATACGCACGAAATAAAGAAAAAACTATTATTTCTCAAACAAAGGTACTATGAAGGTGGATCCAAATCAATGAAGGTTCTTGCTTGGAAACTTAAAAAGAAAATAGCTCAGAACACAATCCACAAAATTAGAGATTCAGATACAAATATAATAAAAAACAGATTAAATGAGATCCAGACTGCATTTGAAACATTTTATAAGACACTTTATACTAAAAGGGTTGGAGGTAGCATGACGGAAATACAAGACTTTTTGGATTCACTCGAATTACCAATGTTAAATGAAGAACAAAATAGAAAAATGGTTGAGGATATAACAGAAAAGGAGTTAAAAGAAGCTATTAGTAGACTTAAGTTAAATAAATCACCAGGATCTGATGGCTACACAGCAGAATGGTACAAGGAGTTAAAAGGAGAATTAATACCAGTGTTGCTTTCTACAATGAACTGGGCATTAAAGAAATGGGAAACACCACCCAGCTGGAAAGAAGCAGTGATCTCTGCCATCCCTAAAGAAAATAAAGACAAATTAGATTGTGGATCATATAGACCAATATCAGTTCTCAACATAGATTATAGACTATTTACTTCCATCTTAGCCAGAAGGCTAGAAAAGTTTCTACCAAACTTGATACATAATGACCAGACTGGCTTTATACGAGAACGCCAAACACAAGATAATATACGACGGACATTACATATTATAAACCATATTCAAAAAGAAAAAAGAGCAGCGATGGTCATCAGTATTGATGCAGAAAAGGCTTTTGACTCTGTGAATTGGAATTTCCTCTATCAAGTTCTACGCAGATTTGGCATGAATGAAACAATAATTAAAACCATACAGGCACTATATGAAAAACCCACTGCTAGAGTAAAAATTAATGGATGCTTATCAAACAGCTTTGTTTTGGAAAGAGGAACAAGGCAGGGCTGTGCATGTTCACCACTGTTATTTGCATTATACCTAGAACCACTCGCTCAATATATAAGACAAAACAATGAAATAAAGGGTATTAATATACACGAGAAAGAACATAAATTGGCCTGTTATGCAGATGACATTTTAATTTTTCTGGGACAACCAACAAGCTCTCTACCTAAATTAATGCAGTCGTTTGAACGCTTTGGTGTCTTATCAGGATACAAAATAAATATAAGTAAAACTCGACTACTTAAATACAATTACAGTCCTCCAGAAGAAATCAAGAAAAATTATGATCTATCATGGCAAACAGAATATATTAAATATCTAGGAATAATAATTCCAAAGGACCTAACAGATCTTGTAAAACAAAATTACTCACCAATACAAAATAAAATTAAAGATGATATAGCTAGATGGAATCTGACACCATATTTAAGTTTCAGCTCAAGAATAGACTCAATTAAAATGAGTATTTTGCCAAAATTATTGTATTTATTCCAGACTCTACCAATAGAAATAAGCCAATCACAATTTAATGAATGGGACAAAATCTTGACTAGATACATATGGCAAGGTAAAAGGCCCAGGATTAGATTAAAAACATTACAATTAGCAAAAGATAAAGGGGGATGGGGCCTTCCTTCCCTTAGAGATTACTACTGGGCGGCACAGCTGAGGCCTATGATCTGTTGGTGCAATCCTTCATATGAAGCTCAATGGAAGAACATTGAAGAAACCATGACCCCCACCCCCTTACAAGCACTCCTAGCAGACAGTGACCTACAAAATGCTATAAAGAACATAGACAACCCTTGGATCAAGCTGACTCTGAAAACGTGGAAAACCATAATAACAACATACAAATTAGAAGGGGATATAGTGATCTTAAAGTGGTGTGCATATGATACACAATTTACTCCAAATAAATTGGACACTAGATTTAAGGAATGGACACAGAAAGGATTAACAGCTGTGTGTAAGATGATAAAAGACAACACATTACAAAGTTTTGAAAGGATTAAAGAAAAATACTCATTAGAAGCACAGGATTTTTTTCGTTATCTACAGGTGAGACATTTTGTCAGTGATAAAATAAAACAAATATCAGAATTGAGCAAACCACTTTTGGACCAGTTTAAAGAGGCATATGACTCAAACAAACAGAGAGGCATTATCTCAGGTCTGTATAAAGGACTTGTGAACATGAAAGCACATTCAACTTTATACATCAAAACAAAATGGGAAATGGAGGGAGAAATACATATAACAGAGGAAGAATGGAGAACAATCTGGGAGTATCAGTGGAAATGTAGCAGCTCATTGAGATGGAGGGAATTTGGGTGGAAAAGTTTGACAAGATATTTTATTACACCCTACCAAAAATCCCACTATAAAGGTAACTCTCCAGCTTGTTGGAGAAACTGTGGAAATAAAATTGCAAATCATTACCATATTTTTTGGGACTGTCAAGTAATTAGAACCTATTGGAAGGAGATACATAAAGCAATACAAGATATTATTGGACGTCAACTTCCTTTAGAAAGTAAAGTTTTGTTTTTTGGACTCATGCCTGAAGGATGGTCAAAGATAGATAAATATATATTTAATATTTTATTAGTGGCGTGCAAAAAAGCCCTCACGAAAAATTGGCTTTCACTGGAGAGCCCAATATTGAACATATGGATGGACATCATAATGGACATATACATGATGGAGAGAATAACTGCAGTAGTCAACGATGAAAAGGGCTGATTTATTCTATGCTGGAAGAAATGGATGGTTTATATAAAATCACGTAGACCAGATATAGACCTAGTAATTTCTGAATGATATGTTGACTGTAACAAATCCCACTTTCACTCCTTTTATATTAGTTTTTTTTATTATTATTAGTTCTTGTTTGTTTTGTTTTTTGTTTCTTTATTTCTATTGCTAACACATTTAAATTTATAATTTACTAATAATTGAAGTGTTAAATGTTAATTATGTTAAATACATTTATAAATGTCAATAAAACATGCATTAAAAAAAAAAGAAAACACCTGTTTGAAAAAGTAAAACACCAAATAACCTTTAAATAAACAATCTGTTCAACCAAAGTGAAAATGACTCAACAATGATATGTATAATAACAAGGCTGGATTCAGATACTTAAAATTAATTCTATAACACATGCCATATGTTACAACTTTTAACATGAAATTAAGGTTCTTTTTACAACTAACTCAAAAGTACTTCTGACACACTAGTTAGTGTTTTAAATAAATATTGTTTTTGTCCATTTAAAATAAAACACTGAAGATCTCAACAATAAAAGGTTTGTCTTGTTCATTCAAGCTAAAGCAGAACTCTTGGTCCAGTTTGGGCGGGGAAAGTTGGTCACGAGAGCCTAACTGGAGTAAAGCTAAAGCTGTTGCTAATTCTTTTTCCCTACTGTGAAAACCGGCCTCTTAGACTACACCGATATATATATACATATGTTTATATATATTTTTTTTTCAACTGCGAGGGAAGTTACAGAAAGATTACTGCAGAGTTTGGAGACCTGGACTTTACTAAATAATTAGGTTTGCTAACGTTAGCGCATGTTGCTAATCGTTAGCATAAGCTAAGCTAACACTCAACAGAAGCTAGGAAACATGGCGGCTGGAAAGTTGTGTCTCCGAGGAAACAAGGAGGAAACTGCTGAGGTTTGAACACACCTTAAACAAACTAAAGATAACTTATTCAATGTAATGTTTTACTCTTAATCTGTTTGTATTTTTGTGTAAATGACATATTTCAGTCAGCTGCAGGATGGTAAGCTCGCCAAAAGCGACACCGTGTGGCCGTGATGAGTTATGTTTCGCCACTTCAACGTGTCTGTTGGTTTTCTCATTTTTGAAGTGGACAGGGTTGTTCGTGAATGATTTAAAAACCAAGCAAGCATCTCTGATCTTTATCAAGAGGATGATGGCTGTGGCTGTGTCGTCCATCACTTATCTGAGAGGGATTTTCCCAGAGTATGCCTACAGGTCCAGATATTTGGAAGGT
The DNA here is from genome assembly GCA_031762355.1 of Hypsolebias martinsi. Lineage (NCBI taxonomy): Eukaryota > Metazoa > Chordata > Actinopteri > Cyprinodontiformes > Rivulidae > Hypsolebias > Hypsolebias martinsi. Next base: position 473,878 of record JARVGQ010000210.1, read on the forward strand.
GAGCCTGTGAACAAATGGTCCATTTTGGAATATCAGGAATTTTATTCAGGTCACCTCACAGGGATCTGTCTGAAATTATATTAAGCAGTCTTTAAAAATACACAAATAGTTGATTTTTTTTTTTACACACCAATGTAAAAACATTAAATGAACTCGAGTCTGAGAGGTTATTGTAATTTCAGCTACATACAAGAAATGAAACCGTGTTCCTCCAGGATCACGGTGCGACACAGAACATATCGTGCAGAAACAATACAACACACAGTGCAGATACTCGAAAGTACAATAAATACAAACAGATGCAAAAAGGCATCTAAACTAATCTAAACATTCTAAATCTAAACACATCTTAATTTTGATACAAGACTAGAGACACGTAGATTAGTACATGTGCAGGTAGATGCATGTGCATGAGGTCGAAACATATCTGATATGTGGTTAGCAGAGTAAAGTTTTTTGTTTTTATAGCGGTAAAGATATCAAATGTGTAAGGTGAAAAAATGCAAAATTGAGCAGATTGCAAAAACGTACAACTGTGATTGCGATTAGATTTTGTTTTACTGAATTATGTGTTTCTGTCATGTATTTTCGTAGATTTGTGCATCAAAGTTTTGCGTGAAAACTGCAACACCTCTGGCGCTAACAAAATTGTGAAATGGTAAATACACCTTTTCTGCTTATGTGGTGTATAAAATTCACAAAATGTTGCAGTTGAAGCTTTTGCAAACTAGTCCTCAGATCAGTTTTTTGATGGGAATATTCACATGTACAGTCAGCTTTTTGTGAGGCTAATACTTTTTTTATTTTTCTCATTTAATTTGTCCAGGATGATGGGCTGCTTTGATGCTTTAGAAAAGCAGTATGTAAGTCAATTGCATCTACTTTAAAACGTTAAAAAATTTCAGCTGTTGTACTAGTTTGATCAATACTCTTATTTTTACTAAATGATGTCCACTCGACAGCTCCAGATTATATGCATCGGGGTGAGTACACTAGAATTAGTTCACGAAAAAGTAGAATTCATGTCAATTTTAGCAACATGAAGTTCACAGCAAGTTATTTTTGTTGCAATCCAGGTCTACACCAATCCAGAGAACCCTAATGTAAGTTGTATCGTACAATACTTTGTATTTATTAAATGTGTGAATGTGTGTAAAATGCAATCATCATTGTAAAACATTATTTTATGTTTTCTTATTTGCAGTGTATCGTTGAGTCTTATCAGTTTAACTTCAGATACACTGAAAATGGACCAGAGATGGACATACTCCGGTTTGAGTTGATTCATTTTGCACTCATTTAGACATGGTCTACATTATCTGAAATAATGCTGATGTAATTTTTGTGAATGCACACAGGAACAATGATGTGGAGTTACAGGTTACTCTGGAAGACACCAAAAAAGCCTCAGTGCTGCTCATCAGGAAACTCTTCCTGCTTATGCAGAACCTGGATGCCCTCCCTAACAATGTCTACCTCACCATGAAGCTGTACTACTATGATGACAGTAAGACACGTTACCTTTGACAATTTATTGAATTAGGACTTTTAGGGCACTGTTAAAAAATCTAAATAAGAACTTTTAATAGTTTTCCTGAAGCACACCTAGTTGTTGGACAATGTTCTGAAAGATGGAAAGGAGAACGTAATAAGAAGCTGATTACACCAAAGTTGAATTATTTGATTGCATGATGGTTTTCTTGCTCTTCCTTCAAAGTCACTCCTGAAGACTATCAACCACCGGGCTTCAAGGAAGGGGTGTGTGACCGCATGTGGTTTGAAGGAATGCCCGTGCACTTCAAAGTGGGTGAGGTGAACACAGCCTTCCACTCTCTAAGAGTCCGTGTGTCGGTGGAACAAGGCCAAGTGGAGAAACTTCAGAAAGGGAACTATGTGAAGGATTCAAAGCAGGCTTCTCCTGAGGGGGGAACGATCAAGACCGAGAGAGGAAACAGCGTAAGAAGCACAACGTTACTGCTTATTTGATCAAATAACTCATGTCTTTTCAGTCTTTTTTGTAACGTTTCTATTGTTGCTGTGGCTTCAGACAGTATTCTGACCTTCACTTCTTTGCTATTTTGCAGCCTGATTTTTACAGTTTAATTTAATTTTGTTCTGATTATTTAACACACAGTACTCCAATAATATAAAAATATAAAGCAATTTTAAACAAACAAATTAAAAAAAAAGAAAAGAAAAAGAATAAAACATTTCTATGCGTTAAAGAAAGTTCATACTCAGTAATCCAGGTGTCAAATCTGATAACTCTCAATCAGGTCATCTGGACAGTTTCTTTT
>JARVGQ010000210.1:1285371-1297845 GCA_031762355.1 Hypsolebias martinsi
ACAGATAAACAACGTTTCATCTCATCCTGTCTCCTGGTCCTTATTCACACAACGCAGACCTGAATTATTCTAAACGAGCACCGTTACTACGAGGTTACATATAAGCCTGATTTTTTTAAAGCAGTGAAACTGTAAATCTGGAACATTTCAGAGAAGATAACTGAGGATTCAGTTCCTTTTCTTTTTCTTCTGTACATTTCCTTATCATACGTGTAATAAAAGATACTTTTGATCACATATCACATATTCACTTTTTTTCTGTTATTTATTTATTTATTTCTATTGGTGGGGCTGGGTTGGAATCCTTCTGATGGGACTTTTACAGACGATGTCAGCCTGCAGTAACAGCAAGATGAAAAGCTTCAGGCTGTTCGGTGTTTTGATTTGGAACATAAATCAAAATTGCATCAGGATTCTAAGAATCCCTCCAGACTCTCTGGAAAGGTAGTTTAATGGAGTTTTGGTGCTTGGCAGGACTGTGTGTTAGATGAATGATGTGTTTGGAAATCTCTTTTTCCTCTCATCATGTTGAATTACAGAGAAGAACAAGGAGATAAATGTTGAAGGAACAGCTGCTCATTGAAAGAGCACTGAACAGTCCAAAGGACCAATTATGCATTTCTTCATTTTCCACAAGAAATCAGCTATGTGGAGGTGCAAAACTTCACTGTTGCTGTCTACTGGTTTGAATTGGTAAAATATAAAAACAGAAAAATCTGAGTTTTTGAAGTGTACATCAATGATTCTGTAACAGACAAAAAAAACAAACAATTTCTTTATTTCCACTCACTTCTGATGGAGGCAAAACTAAGACAGGAACTACAACAAGATGATGAATAATTCAACGTAAAAACAGGTTGGACTTCTGTTTGTTCCACAAACACTCATTTAAAAAGGAAACTCTTCCTCTCTATGGCTGGGGTATTTTTTTAGAGCTACACAAAAGCAAAAGAGCTTCTTAAAGCTTGAATAAACAGGATAATAATAATAAAAAAAAGCTTTCTCTAAAATGTGACTGCACAGCTTGTTGGTTGAGAACACTCATATTTCAGTAAGACTGCAACTACAGTTTGCTTATTTTCTTGCAATTCTGAGTTGCCCACTTATTTCCAATATCTGCAACCAAATAAAATATTGTTTTTAGTCCATTCTTAACAGAATGGATGAGGAGCATCTTTCTTGCTTAAAATTAATTACAACGTGACAAGCACCCTGTAGCTGGTATAATTCTGATATAAATCTGTAACTAGGTTTTTGGTTCTGATGGAGCACATTACTTTGTGTGCACCTTATTTCAGGACCTAAAACCTCCTTCAGATGACCTTCAGCTTGTCTCATCAGCTGCTTCTCTGTGCTTCACTGAGGGTCTCATGAATCCACAAACTCTGAGAAACACAAGGATGAGGAGAGGGAAATGAGCTGTGGGAAATGATGAAGGTGAAATCTGACAGGTAGGAATAATTCACCACACAATAACAAGCTATAAAACATCTCAATGACACTGTGTTGTGCTTTAATGAGAAGAGTTTGATATGTGGGGATGTGAGAATAGCTTCAGACTTTCCTATCACAAAAATGAATCAATAAGCTGCAAAGCCTGTCTAATAAACTGGAACTAGTGGTTTAACATATCAAGACAAAAAATTGTTCAGGTTTATATGTAAAACAAAAGTCTGCTTATTAACTATTAAAATTAAGTGGCATCCTCATGCAAAATTGTTTAATTTGTATTTTGTTTGAGTCCACAATGTATGTTTTTCTTTTAGAAATCAATTTAGCTTGAAATCAAATGTGCATCTTACTCAAAGAAAACCAAACAATTGATTGAGTTCTTAGTTTAAAACATATTCCTAAAACATATGTTTGTCTACTTAACAATGGCCTTTTTATATTTCCGTCAGTTTGTGACAGCATGCAGGATGTTATCTACTGTTTTTATCCACATCAAAAGCATGCAAGTTACATCTGCTCTGTCGTAGCATTACAGCTCTCTAAATCTACTCATAACAATGGTTGCAAGGAAGCTAACAGAATGAGTGAGACATAGCTTTTAAAATCATAGCTTCACCACAGACTTTCCTGCCTGTTTCTTTCTGGGCCACTATCCAACTGCCCATCTATTGCTCTTTATTGATTCTGAGATGAGGACTGTGTGGTTTGTATTGCTGTGGTTTCTGGTGGGAGGATTTTGTTTCAGTCTTTTAGTTTTCTTAGGTTAGTGTCCTAATTTCTTGTAACAAGTCATATATTTTGTCATTTCATAATAAATATGCAATGAAACGAAACATCTTGTTAAATGGTGATTGTTTCTCTGGAGCTTCAGCAGTCTTCTCGCCAGAGGAGTTAAGCTGCTGCACAGCTTGTTGTTTTTTTTATTAAAATGGCATATTGCCTTTCTGGTGGCAGTTTGTGAGTGGTATGAGAAGGGTCTTTCACTGCACTTTGTCTTTCTCCAAGGAGGGCAGTGAGACTTCATGACACTCAGCCATTATCACCACACGTGGCATCTTGCTTTTAGCAACACTGCTGTTGCCACACCAAGAAATGATGCAGCTGGTCAGGATGCTCTCAACTGTACCAGAGTAGACGGTGGAGATGGTGGTAGAGGGACTGTTGACAGATTGTCAGCAGCACCCTTTTTTGTGCCACCTCATCTCTCCAAGATGTTTAATCATCATTGCTGTTGACCCTTATCACTGTTGTGTTATCAGTCATCTGACAGCAGAGGTAAAAGTGAAGGACTGAGTATATATCCCTGAAGGACTTCTTTGCTTTGTATGAGCGAGTTTCACTGCTAACATGAACTGTTGGCTATATTTCTGACAGGACATTCAAAACCTTTTTACAGCGTAAGGTATTCAGTCCAAGCAGAGAGAGCTTTACTATATTCTGTTGTGGCATGATCTCAAGAAAAGATGCTCTTCTTCTTCAGATGGGATAAGACGGCACACAGTGCACGTGTTTATGTTCTAAATTGGTTTAAATCACACTTATCTGATATATTCCAGTTTGTCCATTCTAATAATGGATCTTCTTCGGATACCAGAGTCAGCCATGAAGTTCCTCAGGGTTCAGTACTTGGACAAATACTCTTTTTACATTGTGTATGAAAAGTTATTACACAGAATTAGATACATTTTCATTGTTATGCAGACAATATTCAGTCATTTATCAATGCAACCTGATGAATCCAATACGTTGTTTAGATTACATACTTGGCATAGGGTCATAAAAACTTGAATGACTCATCTAATTTTAAAACTTTGAAGTGTTTCACTTCTTCTGAATGGCAATAATTTGATCTCCAGCTCTTATGTAAAGAACTTTGAGTTACTTTCATCAGGATATGCTATCTGACCCCCACATTAAGCATGTTACCAGGACCACAATAATTCTATAATTGGAATTTGTCTCAAAAGGATGCAGAAAAACTGGTCCATTTATTACTTTTAGGCTGGAGAATTGTAATTCTTTATTATATGGGCGTCCTGGTAAAAATAAAAACACTCTTCACTTGATACAAAATGCTGCTGCTAGAGTTTGATGATAGAAGGGATCATATTTCTCAAATGCTAGCTTCTCCCTTTTGTCAAATTCAGAATATCATTTCTAAACTAACTTTGAGATTCTAAGATGATGTTGGTATACATGGTTTGCCGTCAGCCTCTACCAACTGTGTTTGTGTTCTTTCTGTGTTGGTTGTGTCTCATCACGAATCGGTGACATTACCTTTATACTGGTGTATAAAAATCAGTCACTTTTACATCTTTGATTATGTACTACCAAGCTCACTTGTTTTGACTACCATGGCCACAGGGCATCCTCCTCTCTTGGTTGACATACCTGTGTAACCTACTCTGAGATGTCTGCCCAGGGAAAACACCTCAGGTGCAGAGGAAAACATGTTGGTGAAGCTTAGAGCCTCTTTCCACTTTCTGCAATCACGTCACCAGCTGATCATCATCTGGTCCCTCACTTGTCATGGTACTTAGCTTTTTTTGGTGGGATCCCGTTCTCAAAGTGGGCCTTTCACCTCTATCAAGTCTTATTTTAGTTTGTGCCCCCTCTGTCTTTGTTCCTTGCTCATATGTCTTCAATCAATTTGAACTCATTTCACTCCCATTTTTAAACAAAGTTGTTTGTCATTTGAAACCCTAAGGTTCCCCTGCTGATCCCATCCTTGCATCGTTTCTTAAAACAAGTTTTACCCACAATTTGACCCACTGTTCTTACTATTATAAATACTAGTATTGCTACAAGTGTGGTCCCCAAAGTTTTCAAACAAGCAGGAGCTACTCCATTAATTAAGTAACCTGGACTTGACCATTCAACTTGCTCAAATTTCAGACCTATCTTGAAACATCATTTTCTTTACAAAATCCTGGAGAAAATACCAACCAAGCCCATGCTCAGTAATCCAGGTATACAAGTGGAGAAAATAGTTTTTATCCAATTAAATTAGTTTTTGAATGAGAACAGAATTTTAGAGACTTTTCATTCTTGTTTTTAAACAACTTCACATCACTGAAACAGTGCTAGTGAGGGTTTGTAACAATATTATGGTATCAAATTATTCTGGCCAATTTGTGGTACTTGTGCTCCTGGACCTTACTGATGCTTTTGATACTGCTGACCACAGTATCCTTATATCATGGCTGGAACACTGGGTTGAGATTACAGGTGCTGCATTAGAATGGTTCCTTTCATACCTGAGTGACAGGAGTTTTTTGTGTCTAGGTTGGTAATGATGTGTCAGTTTCAATGCCTCTTTCCTATGGGGTCCCAACAGGGCCAGATTCTTTGACCCCTTTAGTTCTCACTTTATTTACTTCCACTTGGGTCCATCCTGAGTAAACATGGTCTTTCATTCCATTGTTATGCTGATGATTGTCAGATTTACCTGCCTTTGAAACCAGCAAATGCTTGCTCCATTTACTCTCTCCTAAAATGTCTGGATGACTTTAAGGCATGGGTTGTTATGATCTTTGAGCAGGTTGAACCCAGTGGAGCAGATTGACCCAAAACAGGCAGGACTCAGACTCGAGGATTAAATATAAATTAAGACTATTTATTTTAAAGGAGAACAAAAGGCTGACGTGGCAGCAAACACAAGAAAGGAACTCAGGAGGAACAAGGAACAGGAACAGATCACTCACCATGGAAGGATAATCCTCGGACAGGGAAACAAAGACAAGATGCAGAATATATAGGTATGCTAATGAGGGGTGAACAGGAACAGCTGGGCAAAGTGATAGGTGGATGGCATTAAACTAAATAGTGGAGGAACTGTGAGAGAGGCAGGAGGTAGGGAAAAACAGAGAGACCACACGAGGGCAGCACACACACCAAGGAAACAATCCTCACAGTACCCCCTCTCCAAGGGTGTCCCTTGACGCCCCAAGACCCCCCCCCCCACCCAAAAAAATAAGGGTGGGAGGAGGGGGAACCGAGGATGGAGGGCACACGATTGGACATGAGAGAAAGAAAACCAACACAAAAGCAAACACGAGGAAACACAAACATTTCAGGAGGGCATCCCTGAGGTCATCCAGACCACAGCTGAATTAAGGTGGGCGGCCTGGAAACCATCCATCAGACTGAAGCTGGTCGGGCGGGCGGCCGTCCATTGGACTGTAGCTGGTCGGGTATGCGGGAGGGCGGGAGGCTGAAACTCAGGCCATAACAGACCGGGCAGCCGGCCGGGAGGCCGTCCAGTGCCAAGGGCCAGTTCAAGGGCCTTGGGAGTCGCAGCTGGTGACCTGGAGACCTGGGGAGCTGCAGCCGGCCACACAGAGACCTGGAGAGCTGCAGCTGGCAACACAAGGTCATGAAGGACTGCAGCAGGCGATGTGAAGAATGGAGGAGCCTCTGCAGCAGGCAACATTGGGATTTGAGGGGCCTCTGCAGCAGGCGACATGGAGACCTGAAGAGCTTCTGCAGCAGGCCATGTAGAGACCTGAAGAGCCTCTGCAACAGGCGACATGGAGACCTGAAGAACCTCTGTAGCAGGCGATGTGGAAACCTGAAGAACCTCTGCAGCAGGCGACATGGAGACCTGAAGAGCTTCTGCAGCAGGCGATGTAGAGACCTGAAGAGCCTCTGCAACAGGTGATGTGGAGACCTGAAGAGCCTCTGCAGCAGGCGACATGGAGACCTGAAGAACCTCTGTAGCAGGCGATGTGGAAACCTGAAGAGCCTCTGCAGCAGGCGACATGGAGACCTGAAGAGCTTCTGCAGCAGGCGAAGTAGAGACCTGAAGAGCCTCTGCAACAGGTGATGTGGAGACCTGAAGAGCCTCTATAGCAGGTGACGTGGAGGCCTGAAGGGCCTCTGCAGCAGGTGACGTGGAGAGCTGAGGAGCCTCTGTAGCAGGTGACATGTAGGTCTGGGATGCTGTTACATGCAGCTTTGGATCCACCTCGGGGGCTGCATGTGGTGCGGGATCTGCCTCACGGGTTGTATGCAGCGTGAAATCCACCTCGGGGGCTGCATGTGACACAGGACCCACCTCAGAGGCTGGATACAGTGTGGGGTCCACCTCAGCAGCTGCGTGCATTATGGAGGTCTTGGGCTCTGCATCAGGTGAAATCAGGGTCTGGGATGCTGCATGTGATGTGGGTTCAGTCTCAGAAGCTGCATGCAATGTGGGGTCTACCACGGGGTCTCAAACAGAGCAGGATGAGGAGTCGAGCCAAGTCGAGGTGTGGACCCAAGATGAACAGGAAGTGGAGACTTCGAACAGTGTGGAGACCTCAAATGGCGTGGAGCCCTCAAACGACATGGAGACCTCAAACGATGTGGAGACCTCGAATGGCATGGTGACCTCTAACAGCATGGAGACCTAGAACGGCGCAGAGACTTCAAACTGTGTGGAGAACTTGAACTGCATGGAGACCTCAAATGGCATGCAGACCTCAAACAGCATGGAGACCTTAAGTGTATGGGACCCTCTGGGGATGAAACAGGTCAGGTGGAAGAGGCAGGATCTTCGGCGGCAGGATCGCCAGGTTGAGGCGTGGAGGCAGGAGTGAGGACCTTGGCAGACGGAAAAGGAGCGGGGGCTTCAGTGGGCAGGTTAGTGGAGAGGACCTCAGTGGGCGTAACGGAAGAAGAGACCACCGATGAAGTTATAACTGCCAATGCCAGTACTGTGGCTGGAGTCGAAAGCGTCGGAGCTACCACTGGAGATGCAGAACACTCTGGAGGTGCTGGAGATGCAGAAACCTCTGGAGGTACAGAACCCTCTGGAGGTACAGGACCCTCTGGATGTGCAGAACCCTCTGGACATGCAGAACCCTCTGGAGGCGCAGAACCCTCTGGAGGCGCAGAACCCTCTGGGGGTGCAGGTTCTGAAGGCTGTGGGACTGCAGGTTCTGGGCTGGGACATATATGATTGAAAACAATAGGAGCTAGTGGATCTGGTATGTGTTGTAGTGTTTCTTTATGAAGTTCTTTAAGAGTCCATACTTTACTGAGTATAGCATAATATTCAGATTGCTTAATAAGTCCAGGTTTGGATAATAATAATTTCTCCATGATGGAGAAAGAAGTGAGTCTATATTTTTTGTCTAGGTTAAGAGCAGCGGATGTGTAAAGTTTCTGTAGTTGTAGGTTCAAGGGAGTGAGATCAGAGTAAGAATTATCAAAGGAGTCACTGCAATCTGATTGAAAGATATTAGCGGACTCTGGTGGTGAAGCATAGCAATGAGAAGCATCCTCAGGAACATTCACTGGAACACAGGAAGAGCTTTGAGGGACATCCTTCTGGACCCTCTTGGTGGAAGAATGAGAGGTGTCCTCTAGGACCTGCTCAAAGGCACTAGGAGCAGAGAAACCGTCACAGCCACCACTCATTGAGACACGGGAGGGAGTGGGCGGCAAGGGAGGAGGATCAGTGGACCTGCCTTGGGTCTGACGACAATACCTCTTACGATGGTGTCGAGAAGAAACATGGAGAGGCAAGATGTGAGGAGCTTCTGCCTCCTTGATTGACTCGGGAGAAGTGCAGACTTCGCCGGGTGTCGGAGCAGGCGGCTAAGGGAGAAGAGTGTGCAGCATGCGTCTCTCTTCAAAAATCTCAGACAAAATCTTTGACATCCCCGGGGAGTTACATAAAACAGGAAAGTGAAAAATAACTCCCCCAGCATGTCTTCTGTGGCTGTTCATCTTAATTCCAGTTCACTGGATGAAGCCATAGTATCCACATATCTATGTGTTGTTCTGCAGAGTTGCTGAAAATCCTGTGGAACCAGACCCGTGAGAAACAGACAACCTGCTGGGTTCATAGTTTGGTCTGAGGATTCTGTTTTGATCTTTAAGCAGGTTGAACCCAGTGGAGCAGGTTGACCCAACACAGACAGGTTGACCCATCTCAGACTTGAGGATTAAAAATAAATGAAGACTATTTATTTTAAAGGAAAACAAAAGGCGGACATTGCAGCAAACACAAGAAAGGAACTCAGGAGGAACAAGGAACAGGAACAGATCACACACCATGGAAGGATAATCCTCGGACAGGGAAACAAAGACAAGACACAGAATATGTAGGTATGCTAATGAGGGGTGAACAGGAACAACTGGGCGAAGTGACAGGTGGATGGCTTTAAACTAAATAGTGGAAGAACTGTGAGAGCGGCAGGAGGTAGGGAAAAACAGAGTGACCACACGAGGGTAGCACAAACACCAAGGAAACAATCCTCACATGGGTGGCTTCAAATTTATTAAGTTTTAACAATCAGAAGACTGAAGTCATTGTCTTTAGTTCTATTTCAACTGCCACCTCGGATCCTGTAAACCTGGGCTCCCTTCAGCCATATCTAGCAGTCATCTCTGTTCTGCAGAAAATCTTCTTTCAGTTAAGGCAGGTAGCTAAGCTCAAGCCAATGTTGTCCAGACCTGACCTTAATGAACTATTCTATGCTTTTATCATGACTCGATTAGACTACTGCAATGCACTCTACGCTGGGGTCAGCCAGGCTTCCATCTCACATCTCCAGCTAATCCAAAATGCCGTTTCTCAGCTCTTAACTGCAACTCATAGGTTTGAGCGTATTAGAGCATTTATGCCCTCCCTTCACTGGCTCCCTGTGTGTACAAGAATATATGTTAAAATTATTTTGATGAACTTCAAGTGCCTAAATGGTCTCACACCCCTTTATCTCGCTGAACTACTGGAACAATAAGTTTCCTCTCTGGCCCTGAGTTCATCCGATCAGCTGCTTTTGGCTGTTCCAAAAACAACACTGAAGCTCATGGGAGATCGGGCATTTTCTGTCATGGGCAACAACCTGTACCCCCAAAATTAGGCAGGCTACCTCCCTTCCTGTGTTCAAATCTCTGTTAAAAACTCATCTGTTTTCTCTGGCATTTCACACAGTGTGAATTGATTTGGTATTTTTGTTCTGTGTTCCTATGTTTTAGATGCTTTTGATTATTTCTTCAGAATTATCATTAGTGTGTTTTTATATTAAATTTACTCTCATTGATGTTATTGTTAAACACTTTGATAACAGTTTCTGTTTTAAATTTGCTCTATAAATGAAGTTGACTTGACTTGACTTGACTTAAACAAAATTTCAGACCACCAGTTTGGGCTCCATGGCCAACTTCTCCCCAAGCTATGTTTCTTTCAAGAATGGCCCTGCTAAATGCCAGGTACCTGGCTAATAAAATGTTTATTTTTAATGACTTGTACCATAATTTGCATGTTCACTCCATTCATGGGTGGGTTTTCTACTCTGGTTTCCACCAAAAACACGTATAATAATAATAATAATAATAATAATAATAATAATAATAACTTATTTGCAATGCACTTTACATACCCAACGGATCTCAAAGTGCTACAGTGAGTGAACATAAGATAACATCAAGATAAAAAGCAATCATAAAATCAAACGAGAGGAGGAACAACCAGGGGTATAATGCCTCAGAATAATCACATCAAAAACTTAAAATGCTCAAAATGCAGATAAAATACTCAATAAGATCTACGTGCAATAAAAAAATACAATTCAATCAATTAAAAAACTGGGTAAACAGAAAGGTTTTAAGACCTTTTTTAAAACATGTCACGGTCTGTGGGGCCCTCAGATATGAAGGCAGGGCATTCCACAGCCGAGGGGCAGCACAGAAGATAGCCCAGTCTCCTGTTGTGCGGGACCAAGACCTGGGAGTGAAAAGAAGATGAGTGTTGGAAGAGTGGAGAGTGCGTAAAGGACAATGAGGGATGAGAAGTTCTTGTAAATAAGATGGCACATTACCGTACAAGCATTGGAAGGTGAGCAGATAGATTCTGTAAGTGATCCGGGCAGAAACAGGAAGCCATTGTAGTGAACGGAGTACAGGAGTGATGTGCTCATGCTTACGCACTCTCATCAGGACCCTGGTATAACTGTTCTGGACATACTGAAGTTTTTGTATATTCTTGCCAGGAATCCCGAAGAGAAGTGCATTGCAGTAGTCCAGTCTGGAGGCGACAAAGGCATGGACGAGCTTTTCTGCATCGGTGAAAGACAGTGTAGACCGAAGCTTTGCGATATTTCGAAGGGGTTTAATCATAGCTTATTTCAGGGAAGGGGGACTTTGACCAGATTGGAGGGATTGATTAACTATGGTGGTGATAAGAGGACTGAGAAAGGCAATGTTAGCCTTGACTAGGGCTGTTGGGAAGGGGTCAAAAGCACATGGAGGGTTTCATGGCCCTGACAGTGGCTTTCACTTCCTTCACACAGACCTCTGGGAAAGAACAGAAGGGGGGAGGGTTCCCAAGCTGTACATTTGCAGCTGGAGAGAGGGCAGGGGGTTAAATAGAGAGGGCTGATCTGATTTTTTGGATCTTCTTTTTAAAAAATGAGATAAAGTTATTACAAAGATCATTAGTGGAGTCAGTGAGTAATGTTGTTTGTGGCTGAAGGAGGTGAGTGATGGTTGAAAAAAGTATGTTGGAGTCACCAGTATTATTGGAGATTATAGATGAGTAAAATATAGATTGAAAGATTTGAGGGACCTCGCATACATCTTACGATGCTCCATATAAGCTAGCTTGTGAACTAGCAGACCAGAAGCCAAGAAGTGTCTCTCAAGCACTCGACCAGTTGCCTTCATTTTCCTCAGCTCTGGGGTAAACCAAGGAGCTGAGCATGAAAAGGCAACTGTCCTCTCTCTGACAGGAGCATGGTGGTCTAAGATGCTGGAGAGGCTGATTTGTAGAAGTCCACTGCATTGAGGAAAGCTGGAAGGAAGACGGGAATGAGGACTTCAAGATCAGCTGCTAGAAGTTCAGAGTTAATGTTTTTTAAATTTCTAAAATAAATCTGTCAATTTGGTTTGATGATACTGTTCAGGAAAGGAAGCTCCATATCAGTGACTTTGTGATCGGATACACCAATGTCATATGCAGAGAGATGATGTACAGTTAGAGAGTTTGTAATGACTAAGACCAGGGTGTGACCACAAGAATGTGTTGGAAGCATGACATGTTGTTCGAAGTCCATACAGTCCAAATGTTGAAGGAATTCAGCAGCTAGATGATTAGTAGGTGTGTCAACGTAAATGTTGAGATCCCCGAGTATGAATACGTTAGCGGTTGTGGAACAGAACATTGACAGAGTCTCTGACATCTCGACAAAAAATGAAGGATGAGATTTAGGAGGCCTATAAAGGAGAAGCGCTTTCATTGAGTTTGGTGTTTTGGAGGAGAAAGCCAAACACTCAAAGGAGGACAACTCAGACAGATTCACAGGTGAAAGGCCCAGATGATCTTTAAAAATGACGGCTAGACCACCGCCACGGCCTGAACTCCATGCTCTCTGGAGATATTTATATCCAGCAGGACATGCCTCATTGAGAGCAGAGAAACTGTTTGGCTGATGCCAAGTCTCTGTAAGGCACATAATATCCAAATCCTTATCCAGAATGTGCTCCTGGATGAGGCATGCTTTATTAGTCAAGGACTGCACATTGAAAAGTTTGATTTTAAGGTAAGGCACAGCCATGTATTTTTTAATAGGCTTGAGAAGGTTAAAATCCACCCCACGTTTTTCATCCTGCGCCCGAGAGGACACAGGAACTGCTGTAGTCATGTCAGGACTACAAATCCCATGAGCCACAGCGCTCTGATGACGTGAGCACCATGCGCCGGATCGCCCAGCTGATCAAATGACCGGTATGGAGGACCCAGTCCGATTAAAAATATGCGTTCTCCGGGAGCTTCTGTGGACATACGGAGGACGTCGAAAAAGACCCATCCTTTTGATGATGGAAACGTCCAGAGGATCCATATGGACACTGCTGTTATTAAGGCTCAACAGCTCCCCAGCAGAGTAGCTTCGCATCATGCTAGCTGAGGAGGGAGACACGGCATCACACAGTAGCAGAAATAAAAAATAGCAGAGTCTCCTGAACAGCAAAAAGAACATCATCCGAAGCCACAAGTTGTCCACAACAGTAAGTAAAGTCGTGGGAAAAAAAATA
>JARVGQ010000210.1:1770916-1781845 GCA_031762355.1 Hypsolebias martinsi
ATCAGGCTCCTCTCTTGTGGAACCAACTTCCAGTTTCTGTCCATGAGGCTGACACATTGTCCAGTTTTAAGACTTTATTTTTGATAAATCCTATAATTAGTGTTGGCTTGGTTTTCCTGAGCTGTCCCTTAGTTATGCTGCTATAGCTTTGTCTCCAAGGTGCTCCATTTTGGTCCCTACCAACCCTTAGGGTGCATATGCAGTGCATGTCATCACTAATTGTTATCTTTCATCTTAACCTGGTTCCAACAAAACTTTCCCATGTCTTCATGACTCCTCGAGTATCCTTCTGACGTTCCTGCAGATCCTCAGAACCTCATTGTTCTTGAAAACCCTTGTGACAATGGTTGAAAACAAACGGGCTTTGTAAATTAAATGGAAAATGATCAACCTGACATTCTGCACATATACATGATTCTGTGGTGTTTCTGAGCTCCAGCACATTTCAGCAGGAATGTAAAATTACCATCCAGTACACAGAACTCATGTACATTGAGAGTGTGTGATCCAAGCCCCAAATTAGGTCCCATTGGTGCTGTGAGAGTGAGAGCAGCTGCCAACCGCTGGATAAAAAGAAACCAGACCCGTCCAATTTATCAGCCTGAGAAGCAACTGGCAGCTGGCGCACTCAGCCCAGTTTGAGCACAGCTCATTCCTCCAGTCACATCAGTCTAGATTTCACTGTCTTTCAGTAGGAGTGGTCTACCGCAGGATGGTCCCAGGACATCTTGTTTGTTGTCTCCAAAAGCAAAGTTTTAACAGCACCCTGAAGTTTGACAAAACTGCATAAGACAGCATTATCTGTAGCTTATAAAAAGACAACTAAGTCTGCTGTTCTCTTTGCTTAAATAACGCCTCCTGTTCATGTGCAAATCCAAAGACCTCTCAAAGGTCTCACAAAAATAAAGATCACACATTTACCGGTAAGTGTCACTTGATGTTAAAAGTCATGAATAACATCAAGTATCAGACACATGGTTCCAGGATCAGCAGCAGCAATAGAAGAAAAGACAGTCTGTTCTATTTGGTGCTCACCAGTAGAGTTGCATTCAGGCCTAAAAAATCCGGCCTGGCTCAAACTGCTATATATATATTGTTTTGAGCCTGACCCAAAACCGAAGGATTAACTGTAATTACAGCCTCGAACACCCCCCCACCCCGCCCCTCAATTTAAATTCAGCGTTTACTGCTTTTGCAAGCAAATCAGTTTGACATATTTTAAAATCGTATTTCTAAGAAAGGAAGATATAAGATTTGTTGTTTCACCAAATGGATATTAACATACAAAATTAATAGCCTAAAAGAATCAGCTCTAAATATTGGCTGTTATACAGATGAACAAAAATGTTTTTAGAGCAAAATTAGTTGGAAAAATATAGAACAAGATTATTTTAATTGAACACGCTGCTCGCTTCGGCTTTTCTAGATGCTACTTCCTTCACCGCAGATGACATCAGGTGTGGAGATGTACACAGCCGGTGATCAGCTGATCCATCTGAGCTTAACTGGACTTTTTTTTTTTTTATTCTTAAACCAGCTGGTCAGACCTGCCTCCTCCTCTACAAATAGATTAACACAATTTTATATTGTGCATTATTTAGTTTTCTTTGTACTGAATGATTCGTAAAACTGCATCAAAGCTCGAGACCGGCCTGACCTGCATGTTATCATGGCCTGGTCTGAATTCAGGTCGGGCTTCGGGCCCGGTTAAGAAACGACTGCTCACCAGTACATCCTCTACAGAGATCTGTGCACATCTAAACAAGATTTCGATGTACACTGCACCGTGAACATGCTGGTTAACACTGTGACCTCACAGCTCGAGGCCTTTCTGCGTGGAGTTGTTCTCCACGTGCATTCATCTACTTCTGTTTACTCCTACAACTCAATATGAATGTTCACTGACCATCAGTGTGTGAGCATGGCTGTTGGTTTGTATGTCTTCATGTTAAGCCGCCCTTGGTGGACCCTCTGTCTCTCACCTGTTGGCTGGCTGCTGACGCCCACAATTTCCCTTCAAAAATATTTTGTACTTGTAAAATAAATTTGTGCATGCATAGATAGGAATTTGTGTGAAACAATTTATAAATACAGACCCTTCCCAAAAAATTAGAATATCATGGAAAAGTTGTTTAACTTCCATAACTCCATTCAAAAAGATATATTTAACAATTTCAAGTATTTGTTTATTTTTAGATAATTTGGGCTTCCAGCTCATGAAACCCACAAAAACAGGATTTCAATAAAGTTAGAATACTGTGGAGAAATCAGCCCACACTTCTCAGTTTTTGCAGGAAAAAAAAAGAAGACATTAGGATCACAACAAATCAATCAAAACATGGTACTTTCAACAAGATATGTCAATCTTCAATACTTGGTTTAGAATCCCTTTGCTTTAGTCACTGCCTCGTTGTGACGTGGTATTGACTGGGAGTTATGGAAGCCCAGATTTCCTTGATGCCGTCAGTTCTTCTTTGTTGTTGGGTCTGGTGCTCCTCATTCTCCTCTTGAGAATACTCCATAGATTCTCAATGGGGTTTAGGTTCGGCGAGTTGGCTGGCCAGTCAAGCACTGTGGCATGGACATCAAAGCAGGTTTTGGTGCTTCTGGTTGCATGGGCAGGGGTCAGGTCCTGCTGGAAGAAGAAATCTGTATCTCCATACAGATTCTCAGCAGAAAGAATCATGAAGTCCTCTAAAACATTCTGGTAGACTGTTGCGATGACCAGGGGCGTATTTAGGGTCTTGAAACATTGGGGGCTTTAGCCCAGACCCCTTATTTCATCCTCTTCCCTATTTAAAAAGTGGCCCCTCAAGTCTGTATTTATCTATTTTTCAGACTATTATTGTTATATTTTGTTTATTTATCATACACAGTCACAATTAATTTCTGTCAGCAGTGGAAAATAACATTTATAATCCAGGCCAGGAATTTGATACCATCCTATTAATGCAAACCACCAAGACTGTGTTAAAATGAGTGCACTTTGAACTCTATTTGTGTACTTGTTTAGCAACATGTTGGCCATTGGTGACAGAAGCTTTTGAAATTTTTGAAGAAATTAAATGTCATTTCCTGCATGCTGGTGTATTTTAACTGTTGTTTAACATCTAGTTTTACCTACACAAGTAACACTTGATTCAATAAGCTCTCAACCTTGACCTCTCTAAGGGACTTTAAACATCTGCTAAGTTCATGGCAAACACCAATGCAGACATATTCCTGGTTTTATTATTTTTTGTAGCTTTATAATGTTGCTGCTTTGGTTGTTTTTTCATATAATTTCTTCCATTTACTTTTCATTTTACCAGTATATGCTTTTTACGATTGTCTAGTGTTGTCATCTGTGTTCTTTGTTTGAACAGGTCTCTCTTGTACATGAGTCCTTGAGGCTCAATGAGACTAAACTGTAGAAATAAAGGTTGAATTGAAATAACTATTTTAGAGTTAATGACATAACAAGAAGTAGCCTGACCAACAGCTCTCCTTGTGTGAATAGATCACACTCCACTTCTCTCACACATCCTAGTCACAGTCTAAGAAACATAGTGTAGCCTAAGTTAACATTTAGGGAAAAAAATC
Organism: Hypsolebias martinsi; assembly: GCA_031762355.1. Classification (NCBI taxonomy): domain Eukaryota; kingdom Metazoa; phylum Chordata; class Actinopteri; order Cyprinodontiformes; family Rivulidae; genus Hypsolebias; species Hypsolebias martinsi. The sequence continues at coordinate 1,774,499 of JARVGQ010000210.1, forward strand.
ACTAGCCAATATGAAACTATAATAATAATCACAACTTCTTATTAATGGCCTAGCATAAAGCAATAAGGTCATCATCCATCATATTTATTAGTACTTAATTAATACTTAATTAAAACTCCAGTAACGGGCTAGGTCTACTGTAACCTTACCAGTTGTAGGTCAAGAGACAAACATGTAGCATTAACATAGTATGAACAACATTCAGGAATTGTTTTTATAAGAACATTATCAAATATTTTACGTGAACGGTGAGCTTGCTCCACCCACGAGGAAATGTAAACCAGGGTGAGCTGACCTCAGACAAACAAACAAAGATATCTGTAATGGTGGAGGTAGTGAAGCTCACGGTGTTACCTGATGCATTTAATGAGGCATTTCTGCCTTATCAGCCAACGTTAAGTCAAAGACGACAGAAAAAAATAAACTCTAAGCTACTAATAACTTCAAATAGTTACTGTAGTAGATGTTTTCATGCTGCAGAGTGACACAGGGCAAGAACTCACAGTAAATTTTACATTACACAACTTATTAAACACTTAGTACAAAATCAGTTCAGTGTTAACTGATCATAAACAAACACTAACCTTATACAACCAGAAGTTACAACACACAAAACACACAAAACAAAACACAACTAGCATCAACCTTTAATTTAGCCATTAATTAATGTAATCATTATGACAAATAATGGAGGGTTTACCTGCAGTTACCTTCGTACAGACCAACATGTGCTACTTCCTGTTGATAACTGCCATGTTGGCTGCTGGTCTTTATTATCTTTTACATTTTTCCAACTTTGTTTAATATTTGAAATGGAATAAACTGTATCCATCTCTAAATGCTCAGGGTAACGTGCCTGAATTACGTCATATTTCCCATCTATTCATTTTGAATAATTGATTATGTAACAAAAAACATATTTTTAATCTCAGTGGGACTTTACCTGGTAAAATAAAGGTTACATAAAATAATATCATACAATGATTTTAATATTCAGATATTTTTATTAGTGTAGTTTATGAAGGGTACACAAAATCTGAATTCCTGGACATTTCAGCATTAAACTTTTTTTTTTCCCCAGATCCTATTTGTTAACCAAATTCTAAAATTTGCAATATCCTTTGTAAAAACCTAAAACATTTGTTCTGTTAAGTTCTGGCCCACTTAGCAAACCTCATTAAGCTAGCTGTGCTGACAGGCTGCAGAGTTTCCACCAGTGTTTCTGTCTTATATCCATCAAAGTTCAGTCAGGTCCTCTGGAGACAGCACTATTCTCCTTTATTTAACTGTGTAAAAAGTGAACCATATGGACTGGGAAATATTGCTAAGAGGCATATGGTTATAATAACCACTCGTGAAGGCCAGCAAGCTATAGCGTATTTGTGTGAGAATAAGGCAACAGGTTCTGATGGCATTACAGCAGAACATCTGAAATATGCTAGCCAAAAAGTAGCTGTGCTGCTTGCAATTTGTTTCTCTGGGTTTCTGACCCATGAACAGTTGCCTGATTCTTTATTATCTATCACTCTTGTGCCGGTAATTAAGGACAAAACTAGCAAGGTTGGTAGCCTTAATAACTACAGACCAATAGCTTTGGCTAGTGGGATATCTAAAGTGTTAGAAAAAAATCTTGCTTGATCGTCTCAATCAGTTTATTAGTACAACAGATAATCAATTTGGTTTTAAAGCCAAGTTGGGAACTGACGTCTGTATTTATGGCCAGAAAGAGGCAGCAAGAGCATATTTAAGAAAAAATTCATCTGTGTTAATTGGGTTCATTGATGCCTCTAAGGCCTTTGATCGTGTCAATCATTACAAGTTATTTGACAAATTAAAACAGAGAGGTGCTCCAGATATTATTATACGAATTTTAGTTTACTGGTATTCTAACCAGAAAATGCATGTAAAATGAGGCGATAACATCTCTGCTTCCTTTGGTGTGAGTAACGGTGTGCCTCAGGGTGGGCTTCTTTCACCTGCCCTGTTTAACTTGTATATGGATGACCTGTCAAAAGAAATGAACCTCTGTAAAACTGGATGTATGATCGGTGATACCCTGGTTAATCACTTTATGTATGCTGATGACCTGGCTGTCCTCTCTCCCAGCAGTGCTGGATTTCAACAGTTACTGAATATCTGCTCTGATTATGGGTTGAGATTTGATGTGCAGTATAATGCAAAGAAAACTGTTGTGCTAATATGTAGGACTAAAGCAGACAAACAACTCTGTTTCCCAGATTTTTTTTTTGTCAGGGCAAAAGTTAAATGTTTGTTCTAAAACTAAATATCTGGGTCACTACATCACAGACCAGCTATGTGATGATGATGACATTTATCGGCAGTGTCGCATGTTGTACGCCCAGGCAAACATTCTGGGGAGGAAGTTTCACATGTGCACTGATGAGGTAAAAATAAGTCTGTTTAAAGCTTACTGTACATCCTTGTACGCAGCTCCTTTGTGGTGTAAATTTTAAAAAGCTAGCATGCAGAAGCTTAAGGTTGCTTATAATGACTCCCTGAGAATTCTGCTTAGGAAACCCAGGTTCAGTAGTGCAAGTGAAATGTTTTGTAATGCACATGTCAGAACGTTACAGGCACTCATGAGAAATATGATATATAAGTTTATGCGTTGTTTGTGCAGCTCCATGAACAGTCTTATTGTAATGTTTTCACATCCCTCTGTCAGTGCATTGATACCAGTCGGCTCTGTTGAAACACTGGTATGCAAGTCTTTTATAAGATTTTATTCTACTTTTATTTTCTTATATATGTGTTGTTGTGTGTTATGCTTTTGTGGACCACACGTCTGTTGAATAATCACTGATGTTTTGCAGGATATGTTGACAACATCATGCAGTCTGTTATTGCTAGATGTGAAGAAAAGAAGCTGGGAGGAAGCCGCTCTGCCAGGGTCTCCACCTCCCCTCTCTGCACATCTACCTCGACCTGACAAAGCTCAGGCTGCCACCAAACATCAGCAACGTTTTCTGAGAAAGTAGAAGGACATTTTCTCCAGTCGTCATTTCACTTCCAACACATTCTAATGTCTAAACATTCTGTGAAAATCAGTTCAACTACTTATTTAGCTAACAAAGCATGATTCAAGACTGTTGGGATGGTAAAACACAATTTATTAGTTTCATTATCAGTGTGGGTAAAATCAAAATACAAGTTAGTTTAGTTGTTTTGTTTTTTGTTTTGTTTTGGAGATTATGAAAGCAATGCCAAAATATATAATAACATTAGCACAAAACAACAGCTGCCCAGATAACGATAAGCTGAAAATGTAATAGAATATATTATCAGTCCAAAGATGGATAGCTGAACCCCCTGTAACTTTCTGATGGGAATGCTTCTCTTATTGCCAGAACTACACAGGCTGATAACATGACACAGATTTTATGTCCAAGATGTCCATGTCCATCGCACAAACTGCCAATAAGCAGTATTTCTGTAATGCCTACAAAAAAAAAGCAAAATAGTAAATACATTTGAAAATAAATGTAATTCATTTCTACTTTTAAATATATGTTTGCTGTAGATTTGGCTTACTGGTGCAGATTCTTAGGCAACCGATTTGCCTCTGCATGATTTTCCACTGCATACTGTCAGTAAGCTTTCTGCAAAAACCAGACGTCCAGACATACCGTAGGAAATACGGGGTGTTGCGTGATACAAGTTACAAGTAGTTTGGTTTTGAGAGAAAAATTGTTCATATTCTCTCATAAAATTTAAAAGTTGGGGAACCTCTTGACCTATGCACTGTGTCAAACTGGGCATGACATCACTGCTGCTGCAAGTGCACCTGTAACAAAAACACATACATCTAAGAAATCATAAATGCATGAAATATATTGAAATAAATCTTCCTCTATGATTCTATGATAAAGTTTTAAAATAGCTACACACCAGGAAGTGTCCTCGGATCTTGAGACATCTGTTGCGTCTGCTGCTGCCACTGCTCCGTGAAGCTCAGTTTTGCCTCCGGTTGTTTGACTGTGTGGCGCTGTCGGCTCTGCTTCAGGCTCGAACTGATAAGGAAATGTACCCAAAACTTGTGCTCTACCATTTACTGACAGCTGACTGTCTTCTTCTGACTCTACTTCCTCTCTCTCTGATACCGACAGGGTTATATCTAAAGAAACATAAGATTCTTCGCTACTGTCTGTGCTGTTCGCCATTGTAACTGCGGTCAGTTTAGCGGCGGGGGCTCCCCTGACACCATAACAGCGTGTGGTTGAAAATGCGTTTTTGGGGAATTTTATGACCAAATATATCAAAACCTACTAATTTCAGATGCATAAATTTACTTTTTAAAACATTTTAATGTTATGGTTTGTTAGGATTAAAATAACCTTTGATGATAAATTATGGAAAATAAAATATTATGGGTTGGAGAATATAATGTTTAATTATGAATTATGGAAAATAGATCATATAAAGATGACTGGAATATCTCTTAGATGTGTAAACTAGACCATAAGCCGATAAATATTATCTTTTTTAGTGACTGCTTACTTTTAAAATCATCCATGACACTTTCTGTTGTCATTAGGAAAATAGTTCCTTATTTTTTAACAAGGCCTTTAATGAGAAACAAAACATCAACCCCCAAGGTTCTTGTTCAGTTAACTCTGATCAACTATAAAGTTAAATTATAGTTCACATCATTTGAGTGTGTGTGGGGATTATAAAATAATTAATGAGTCAAAGAGCAGCTTAATAGGTCAGAACGACCCTGGCTCCTGTGGAACAATCTAAGACAGAGGGGTGGGCAAACTTTCAGACTTGTGGGCAACACTGAGTTCTAAAATTGGAGCGAAGGGCAGGGCCAGGAATAGATGGATTGAGTGTTTGTGTGATGTTACACCCCAGCACAAAAACAGCTGTTGGGACACTATTAATTATGGGCGATTCCACCTTCTGCACCACTCAAGCAGCCACTAAGTCAGGATTTTATGACAGAACAGTGATTTTATTTACAACAGTGAAATTATTGACTTTGTGGATTCTTACCAACTTCAGACCAAAACAACAAACAAAACAAACCACTGTATTTTCTCTTACCTGAAGAAAAATAAAATGAAGCAAACCACAAGTCTCACCTCACTTTGCTAATGGCATACAGGAGAAAAGTCTAAATAAAGTGGCAGCTCACCTCTACAAACTCTTCACAAAACGTTTTACAACTTCAGGATCTAAAGTTGATAACAGCAGGTCAGCTGCTGCAGGATGGGAATGGAAGCAGATGTCATCCTCCTGCAGCTCCTCTTATGCAGCATCGCAACAGAGTACCTGGACAATAATTCACACACACGTTTTTGTCTTTCACTTGTTTTGTTTTTTGACAATTAACACTCAATTAGTTTCATTCACAAAGCATGACTTACAGTGATTCCTGATGGATGAAAAGTAACATCCTGGTCAGGGTCTTCCTCTTTCACTTTAACCAGGATTCTTTTCAGCAGACTGACATGTTTTCCACTTAAATTTGATGATGCGTCCGTTGTGACATTGTCAACTTTACGCCATAACTTCATTCACTCGATGACAGCAGACGGTTATAAAAATCCTCTCTCCATTTTTTTCCTTTCAGAGACTCCAGGGTCAAAAACTACGGTGGCTGACGGGCGCAAACACGCAGCAAACGGCGAAACACGCTGCAAACACATGTATGATGCAAACTCAAAAACACACAAACACACAAAAAAAGCGCTAACACAAAAAACATGAAAACAAAAAACAAACACAACATATCAAATGCAAACACAAAAAACTAAAGCAAACAAAAAAGCATACATGCAAACACAAAAAATACATGCAAACACAAAAAGAAACATGCAACAACAAACGTTGTAAACAGTGAAAACAACAGCAAACTTGCTCCTCAAAAACGGAAATGAAAGTGCTTTTTTGTAGAATTTTATGATCAAATGTATCAAAACTACTAATTTCAGAGGCATACATTTAATTTCTAAAACATTTTAATAATGTTATGTGTTTCGCTTCTCCAGTGAGGTAGACACAGGACACGTGCCACGACTTCACTACAGCCTTCTCCTCCAAGGGGTCTAAAAACTAATCCTAAAGCTCAGGTATTACCCGTAGCTGATTTTAGGGCAGTTTAAACTAAGGTTGTGTTGAGATGATTCACCCAGACCGTTAACAACTTCCTATCCTTGCGCCACACCCAGAATCTCACCTCGTGCCTCGCCCGACCTAGCAGCTGGGGTGGGGACGTGTAGCACGAGGAAGCGCACATTCACGGCTGCTCATCTCCTTAATTAGCATTGTAATTGTCACCGATCTGGTTGGGTTTAGAATCTAGGGACAAGGCTCTTGGATGTTGTTTTATAATCAAAGTTAGGAAACCTTTAAAAACTTCCTACATTTTGTTGTTAACGTTGAACCAAGTTTTCCATTTCCATGAACAAAGGGGTGATGAAATAAGAATCCAGAATTTTACGTTTTGCTTTGCTTTCATCAATAATTTGCAGGGGGAACAGCGTTAATCACAATCCAATATAATAATTACATTTGATTATATAGAGAATATATATTGATTGGCCAGGTTGGTCAGTGATCTTGATATTGAACAGTCCGACTGACAGGGAGTTTCCTTGAGTTGTCCGTGTGGGGCTATGAGAAGGAGCAGAACTGTGAGCTTCCTCTGTCCTTGCTGGCTTCAGCTGGAACGCTTTCCCTTTACATGAAACTGGGACATGCCCAAGAGCCCTCAGGGTCATGTCGATGCACTGAAATGCTCCAAGACCCCAGAAAACAATATAATCTCACAGCCTAACCCAATATGTATTATTCCTCACCACTTCCAACAACCTTCTGCAACTCTGAGCAAATGAATACAAAAGATAATCAATCTCTCTGCTTGCAACTCTTTATGCTGCTGCTCTGATCTGATATAATGTTTGATGAAGGACAAAATTTTTGAGACGTCCCCTTACCATAACTCTTTGTTGGAATCCCTGTGAATTCCAGTGCAGTAAGGAGCAGATTACTTCACCCACTCTGGAATGAGGCTGCCTCAGGCTCGAACAGCTGTTCAAAATTCAAAGAAAAAGGATCTGAGTTGAGGATCCGGGCTGAAGTGAAAATAACTCCAATTCTGCTCAAAAAGGAGTCTTCTCTTCGGATCCGTCCAATTCCACCCTCAGCTGGAGCCATCAAAACTTGTCCTTGTCCCCACAGCTACCCATCCAGGCTGTCATGTTGTAAAGTTTGCAGATGATACAGCTGTGGTGGGATGCATCATAAACAATGATGAGTCCAGCTACAGGCAGGAGGTGGAACACCTGGAGAGCTGGTGCAAAGAGAATAACCTTCACATCA
>JARVGQ010000210.1:1848125-1862199 GCA_031762355.1 Hypsolebias martinsi
ATTCAACTTGCTCCTTTGTCTTTAAAAATAATTTCAGATCCTACAATGTTCTGGGGGAAGACAGAGCTTAACAAGAGCACGGTTGTTTGCAAGTTGTGTCAAATAAAACTGCAGTACAGTATTTTGGAAATAAAATAAAATGTGCGGAAGATGAAAGTGAAAGCAGCCGACCAGCGGACTCTGCTGCAAAGATTTCTCTCCGTCTCCTGTTATATCACAAAGGATTTACGAGCAGACAGCTCAGTAAAAGGTGAGGGGTTTAGTTTCATTTTTAATATGCTGGAAGCAACATACATTATTCCTTAATGTAGAAAAAGCTCCACACAGCTCCAGCATGAAACAAAAATAATATGTGAGAAGTTCTGAAACAGCTGCAGCTCAAAGGTACCGGTAACTTGTTTTTTCATATTATACTAAAATTTATGAAGACAATTTGTGCAGCAAACTTAATGTAATTTGTCTTTTTAACAGGTTGAAAAGGCCAGATGAGACACATCGACTGGAGCAAGTTCTAAATTATACAATTTACGGTTTATAAATTACAGTTCAGAAGAGATTTTGTGTAAACTTTCACAAGTTTTGAAATTTTGTTAAATATTTACTGAATATGAATCAATATGATTTTAAAAAAACTGTGATGTCTGTATTTTATGTTGAGTTAAAGCTTAATATACTATGTGTGGTAGGCTGAAGTCTGTTTACTTTTGTATTTATATTTTTTTAATTATTTGTCTGTGATGGACTGGAGACCTGTCCAGGTGTCCCCCCGCCTCTCACACAGTGATGACTGGACATGAGCACCAGTGACCCACATGACTCAAAGAGGAAGAAGTGGGTAAAGATGATGGATGATTAGTTGTTCCTAGATATTTCTTTTTGTTTTATTTTAGATGAATCCAGGCAACTAAGCTAACCTAATACTGGTAATTTAAGTTATAGAATTGTATGCACTCCTGTATCATTTGTTCCTATTTTTGGTATAAATATCAAACAATGCAAAAAAATTGATACAGTAAGGAACCTAAAATTATTGTTTTAAATAAATGTTCCATTTGTTTACATTGTTGTTTATTCTTTTCAGCTTGTCATTTACATAACTGAAACTAAATTTATGACCATTTCAATAGAAAAAATTGTTTCTGAATTGAAAACCATTTCTGAATCGAAAAATTGATTTTGAATCAAATCGTGACACCAAAAATCGGAATCGAATCGATTCACCAGACACTGAGAGATTTGCACCCCTAATACACATATGAATGTTTCTGTTCAGTACCCTGAGATGACTTCTGTTGTGACTTGGTGCTATATAAATAAACTGAATTGAATTGAACGGAGTCACCATAAGACTGTAGGAAGTTCACCTGTATTTTTGGTTTCCTGTATGAAAGTGTCAGACTTGATTAAATAAGTTTGCGTGTTAATGGACGGTTTTAATTTATAATTTTAATCTATAGTTTCTGTATTGAACCTTTTTTGATTTTATAATTTTAATCGTTTTCACAGGGAGACTCATTCAGATCTCTGCCTTTGTCCAGAGGGGGCAGTGTTGAAAGCCTGCCAACTCGAACTCAGTGCTTGGCATCCTCAGACAGCAAAAGAATGAGCACTGACCTATCAGAGTTGGAGCCCAAAATGTCGTTTGCACCTGCAGGTATGTCGAGACATCATATGGCACGAAACAACATTCCTAAAAATTTTCTTAACATATTGCTATGATCCTCTGTGTTTTTAAATGGAAGACTATACATAGGAAATGTTTATGGCAGAATTGTTTGAGTAAACCTTGTGGGAAAGAAGCCTCCTACTCCCTTAAGTCACAAGTCAGTCTTTAACGTTTACATCAAACCCACATCAGTGCTATCAGGCTGTTTTTATTTACATTTTGCTGTTTGTTTTTATTGCTGTCTAAACTTTGATGTCGCTTGATTTTTTTTTTTCTTCTCTAAATAGCATTGCCAGTGCACTCCACTGCAATGCTGCTCCACTGCTCCTGGACTTGGCAGGGTGCATGTTTGTTCTTCACGTTGCACTGGATGATGTGCATGTTTGTGGCTCATGTCAGCACTCATGCATTGGGCCTCTGTTTGTCTTAGTTCGCATGCTTGTTGTGTACGCAGCTGTATGTGTGTATGTGTGTGTTTTTGCAGCACGCCCCCTGTATAAGCGAGGTCACCGTAAAACTGCATCATTTGGAACTATTCTGGATGTCCCCAAGATCATCGTCACAGGTATCACTGGACCACCAGACTCCTTGGTGATCGGGTAGATCTTGCTTTGCTGAATCTCTGGATTGCTGTCACCTGCAGTGCTTCTCTGTGTGTGCGTTACTTGTGTGATACATGTCCATTCCTGTGATTTTTTTTTTTTCTGTTCTGTTGTTTTAAGGCTTTAATTGAGCTGGCCTTGAAACAACACACATCATAGCTGCCTCAAAGCTTTGTATTTGTTGTCATTGTTTTTGTTTGTTTGTTTATTCCTTGTACATTTGTTGTGACAAGTTTTCTTCCACTCATCATTGACATGGATGTTGTAATAATTTCAGGTTTTAATGGTTTATTTAGGCCATTTGTTTTCCCAGGTAGAATATCATAACATGCAACTTGAAATAATAAAAGTAAGTTTAAATTTATTGCAACTTTTCTCTAAGCCACATACAATCGAAAGTTTACATACCGGCTCAGATATGTCTATACACCTCCACTATTGTTTAACTGTCTTGGCAAGTGTGATCTGGATCGTAGGTTTGTTGTATTCAGTAACAAACTCCTGCTATAATTCTGGCAGACACAGTTGTCCACACTTCTTGGTAGAATTGGCAGAGTTCATTTAAATTAGGCACTTTCCTACACAGACCCATCTATTAAGCATATTTCACAAATTTTCAACTAGTTTGAAGTTGGACTTTTGTGAAGATCATTTCAGAACATCAAACTGTGATGGAAGTGTCAACCATCTAGTTGGTTTGAAGTGAAGTTAATGTATTTGGAAGATCAGTATCACTGTTTAATGACTACCATCACCAGTCTTGACAGTTAGCACAGTGTTTTTAGGTTCAAAAGCTTCTCCTTCCATTTTTCTATTTTCTGTACCTGCTTTTCCATTCAGGGTTACAGAGAGCTGGTAACTTTTTCCAGCAGTCACTGCAAGAGGCAGAGGACACCCTGGAATGGTCTCCAATTCATCACAGAAAGCACTTCCTCCAAACTAAACTTCTTGTTACTTGTTTTTATGACGTGCGCTGCTGCCTGTTCTTGGCCAGGTCACCCTTGTGAAAGAGGTCTTGATCTCATTGGGTTTTTATCTGGTTAAATAAAGGTTTAATTTGAAAAAAAAATTGTCATTGTAGCCAAGTAGCTCCAATCTTTTGTCTTGTCTAACCAACAAATCTTGTTTGAGAAAGCATTTGGCTTGTCTACGTGAGCAGCCGCAGAATTCAGTCCAGACTGAAGGTGTGGCTTTTAGAACTGGAGTTTCTTTCTTGGCCACCACCTCATTCTATTGTGATGTTCCAGCAGTTTCCAGTTCATGGCAGGCTTGAGCCTAGGTAGTTCCCAGGTTATTAGAAGTTAGTAGTCAAATGGCATTTATACCAATGATGAATGTACATAAACTTTTCACTGCAACTGTAGTTTTCAAGGGCAGATTATGAGTTATGGACCATTCTCATCTGTTGTCACATTTTATTGGGTGGTAGTTAATTTTAGCTTTCAGTTAGATCAAACACCGGACGATGAATACACACAGATGAGATGTGTTTTGTGAACTCATGGTTCTGTCCTCTCTCATTCTATCTGGCTTGGCTGCAGCAGATTATGGGCATGGGAAAATCAGTTGGCTAGTTCTCTAGATCTTGTTCTGAATTGATACATAAACGATTTATCAAAAGCATGGCTACGTTTGCTCTTTTTATGTTCATTAACACTAAACAGTTTTCATAAGTGAATAGCTGCACACTAAATTATTATAAGTAAAGTTAGTGCACATGGCATTTCAAGTGCACATGTGAACATCAGGCCTAGTTCACATGAATCCTAAAAACCACGAGTGTCACGGAGGACTTCAGTGATCTGAGGTGTGTAATAAATAACATATTTCAAAGTGCTCCCAAAAGAAATTATCTGAGGTTTGTTTCTTACAGCAACACCACACTGCTACACAGTGTAAATTGAAATTCTAATCTGCTAAAAATCAAATGTTCAGCAAACAAATTCAATTAAATTTATTCAGTTCTCAAAGAGAACAGTTTGGAAAACTGTAAAATAACCCTAAAATTTATCTATCCATCCATTGTCTTTATCCGCTTCTATCTTTTCGTTTTGCGGGGGTCACCGGTGCCCATGTCCAGCCATGACTGTGATAGAGGTGGGGTACACCCTGGACAGGTCTCCAGTGGGGTGGGCGATATGGCTCAAATATATTGCAATATTTCAGAGCATTCTGACGATAACGATAAATTTCTTGATATATAAAAAAAAAAGAAAAAAGAAATCATAGTTGTTAATTGGACTAAATGAACTTGTTGCTTTGCAGTATTATATAAAAACAAAACAACAAGGGTTAATTTTACTGCAATTACTTTATTTAGTAACGTATTCAGTCTCAAAATATAGAAATAAAAAAATAAAAATGATCCTTCTGTTATTTAGATTGAAAAAGTCTGCACAAAATATAGATCAACAAAATCCAAAAACTAAAATCCAAAAACTTAAGTGCAGGCGCAGTTCTCAAATAAATGAATTGAAATGAAGCTTAAGATCTGTTGAGCATAAATGTAACCTAAAAGAAAACAATATGTAGTCTTTAAATGAGCTATGACTTCCAAAACTTGTGACAAATGCTGAAAACAAATGAAATGCTGCCTGAAAGGACAGCTGATCAGAACAGCCATCAGAAAACTTCCTGATCCTCAGGAAAGTAGATGGTCTCGAGGTTTGAGCTGCACCGTTCCCAGTCGCTGTTCGTGACTCGAGTAAGGCTCCGCGGTCCGACTTGGTCCATGCATAGTCAGTGTTTCCCCTAGTGCGCCCTGCCGCGTCAACAGAACCGAGCGCAGTCTACTGAACCGAACTGCGTGCACCCCCGCCCCACCCGCTTGCACTGACGTGGATCCAAGTTAGCAGCGCGCTAGCTACAAAACTAAAAGCAACGTCTTCTCTCACGCTGACCGGCGAAAAAACTGTTGGGACAATCAGCGCTCAGCTCAGATGTGTCTGTTCGTGCCTTCACCTTTACAATTTGAATATCGCTGCGAGACCCACGTGAGCGTAATCCGCTGACCACTGAGTGGTGGGATGACATATTTATACCATGAAATTAGCATATCATGATATCATTTATTTTCCCGGGCAAGTTTTTATTTACCGGTACTATCGTGAACAATATGATATGGCCCAGCCCTAGTTCATAGTGAAAGGCATGATGCCCATTAATATAGTAGCCAAGACTGGGTTTACGGCTTTGGTAAACACAATGGAGAAGCGGTATAGAATGCCCTCGCACACACATTTGAGCCAAGTTCTATCCCAGAGCTACATAAAAAATGCAGAAACAGAGTTGCAGCGGAGCTGAAAACATTTTTTTGCAACTGAAACATGTTGATTTATTTCTTGTGTTCGTTGAAAAATACATGAGAAAAAGATATTGAAAAACAATTGCATATTAAATCCCAATTTTGATGTAAAAAAAATCGCTATTAGAATATTTTCCAAGATTGTTCAGCCCTATTGTACAGTGAAAAGTCTGGACATAGGATCAATTCTAAGCAGGCATTTGCAAATTCAGAGTCAAAAATTGTCATCACTTAATACAAAACATTCAAAATATATCAAAGAAAGGCACAGTCTTATCAATTCCTTCTTACTGTCAAAATATTTAATGTACAGCTGTAACAACTCTCTAAATAACAGCTTAAAATTTAGTTTACATTTATGTTCTTTAAAAAAAATGAGCCTATTTTCATTTTTTGTTGAATAAAATGTTAAAATGTCATTTTAATTCTCCGTTACAGTATGAGCTCACCTCACAGTCTAGTTTGATGTGTTTAGCAAAAGTTGTGTGGATCTCAGTGAGAGAGCAGCTGAGTCTGCCGTTGGCGATGTCGATCAGATCCTGCAGCGAGTACATGTCATCATTCTCCACAAAGTGCTGTCGATCTTGTAGCTGACGAACAAACAGTGTATTTAGTGACTTGTTCTCATAATGAGATAACATAGTGCATGTCAACAACCTGTGAGCAATAATATATGTCACCACAAGGTGGCGGTGTTACAAAACATTTTTGCAGCGGTCAGCGTGAATGACTTTTTAAGAATTCAAACAAAGCTCTGACAGTTATTTGGTAAATAGATCATTTAAATAGTTACTGACTTGAAGTAGCAGCCGAGCTTCCATAGCCTCTTTGCAAGTTAAAAAATAGGGTTTCATCAACAGGATATCTTGACGGAGTTTCTGTAAGAAGCACCGAAAGACACAGATTATCTTAATGCAAAGAGCTGCAAGTTCTCTCTCCCTGCATGTTTGTAACATTTCATACAAAAGTGCATGCTTTTCTCAATAATTATCATTTGCCTGCACAAAGGATAAAGGGTAGTATCCTGATGCATGCTATTATTTAGATAAACGGTAGTAGCTCTTTTCACATAACAGCTGTGCCTCAAAGCTGTTGTTCCATCTCGTTCGTACAAACTCAGCTTTATGTCAACGTGTGCTTACACCAAACAAGGTGAGTGAAAACATCTTTGCTTAGAGAAAAGTGCGGCGCATCCTAACTCACACTACACATCACCACCAACTCCAGCCTGTGACTGCCTCTGTTGGCAGCTTAGAGGCAACTCAGCAGTGGAAAAACCTTTTTCTCCATCCCGTTGTCTTATTTTCACACGCTAATGCTCAACGATGGCGTATAAGTCCAGGTTTAAAAGCTGTTGTGTGAAAAGGGCAATAAAGAGTCGCCAGCGTGCCAAAGACTAAAAACTCCACATTAAGATATGGACACATCTGCAAATTAACTAATGTCTTTATAGAAAACTACATTCCTTTTGAAGGTCTTCACTCAACTTCCAAAAAACTCAAACTACTCACCCTGATCTCAACCAGTTCCTCCACAAAATTGAAGAGCAGCGGGTTGATTTCTTTCAGCTTTAACACCGGACGCGACATCATAAGTGCCAAATAGCGCAATGAGGAGCGACAGACCTGAAACAGAATCATATTGTTACTTTAGCCCACTTCACTTTTCATTTGACCTTTGTGCTCATAGCTAAAAAGGAATATGGTAATTTGTCATTTTAAAAGTTTACTGATCATTGCAGCGATGATGCAACGTTATCACAAACACACATTGTAATGTAAAATACCCAGTGATTTGAGAGTAACGCTCCTTCAGTCCTGAATTTAAATTTAAAAAAGGGTTGTAAAATCTTCTTAGCTTCCATAAACTAATATTTCTATTAGACATGGGAATGTAATTCTGTTTAAATGTCACTGAATATTGTGGATTTATATTTTTCAAATCTCACAAGCTCCTTCGTTGATCTACTGACAGCTCAAAGTTTGTGTGGTATTCCTTCTAAACAGCAAACTGATGAGATTAGAGGGTCTAAAGTTTATTGAGTGCATCTCTACAGTATGATAGTTTGTACATTTCTTCTGTTTGTGCCTTGTACAAATTAAAAAAGAAACAGGTTTGTAAGCTCAAAAATCCAGGTAGATAACAACAAATGGGACAGATCTGGTTGGCAGGCCGCAGACTGATGAAGTCCTCTGGATAGAGGATGAAACATTTCTCACTTAAAATAAACTGGTCCAGATGACATGATTTAACCTTTTTCTTGTACAAAATGGTCATATTACTACAGTTGCAGATGTGGGTCTTTTTTAGAGGTAAAATAATAAAGTATACAGCCTGATCCAATTGTGTAGTAAATCCATTTTGAGCATTTTTAAAAAAATGAATATATAAAATTCACAAGTCAACACTTAACTGGTGCATTCCAATTGTACCAAGTTCCAAGTCAGGAAGATCAGCTGAAGATGAATTATTCTGCATGCGATCATTTACAACAACACAAACAAAGTGAGAAATTCAACTAGGTGCTATCATAAAAAGAGACGTGTCATTTCACCACATAAACTGCTGACAAACTGCTCCAAGCACCTGATGTTTTTCAACATCCGGCCTGTCTCCAGACTCCCATTTGTTTCTAAACTTCTGGAAAAAATAGTCGAGTCCCAGTTGAAGTGCTTCCTGGAGGATCACGCTATCCTTGAGTTATTCCAATCTGGCTTTAAACCTCTCCACAGCACTGAAACTGCCCTACTGAAGGTTTTTAATGACATCTTCTTATCCACAGACACTGGTGATCCAGTGCTGCTTGTCCTATTGGACCTTGCATCAGCTTTTGACACCATCGACCATGAGATCCTCATTGCTAGGTTGGAGCAGTGGGTGGGCATCACAAGGTCAGCCTTCAATTGGTTCAGATCCTACCTCACTGACAGATCCTTTTGTGTTTCCATCAACGTTTTTAGTTCTGCATCAGCAGCACTTAAATGGGGGGTTCTGCAGGGGTCCATCCTGGGTCCTCTCCTATTCTGCTTATACCTGCTGCCACTTGGGGCTATTTTCTGGAAACACAACATACCTTTCCACTTCTACGCCGATGACTGTCAAATTTACTTCCCACTAAGACACAATGGTACAGGCTCTATTCAACCTCTGCTTGACTGCCTGGGTGACACCAGGGACTGGATGGCTTTAAATTTCTTAAGTTTCAATGAGAATAAGTCTGAAGTCATGTTGTTCTCTCCTAATGACACAATCACAAAACACTGCATCGACCTTTCTGCTCTAGCCCTGTCAGAAAAACAAAGATTCACAAATCTGGGAGTGATCATGGATCCTTTCATGAAACTCAACAGTCATGTAAACATGATCATTACATCCTGTTTTTTCCAACTGAGGCGACTGTCTAAACTGAAGCCCATATTATCCAAAAATAATCTGGAGACAGTAATACACACTTTATTACATCTAGGCTTGATTACTGCAATTCACTCCTGCTTGGTATCAGTCAGACCATTGCACGACTACAACTGGTCCAGAACGCAGCAGCCTGTTTTTTTTTTTCTTTGATGGTCTCTCTTCTCCCCTTACAGCCATCCTCTCCACACCATCATTATGAAATATTTATTCTAGTAATTATCTTGTGGAGTTTTTATTTTATTTTATTTTATTTTATTATTATTATTATTATTATTATTATTATTATTATTATTATTATTATTGTTATTTTAATAATGGGATAGAAAGAAAGGAAAGACTGAAAGTAAGACTACAAAATGTAAGACATATACACAAAGAGAGCACAAGGCAAAACACCTGACCACTGTCTGTACACCTGCAAAGAACAAGGCAAAACACAACAACAAAATACATATGTATAAAGAACGTAGAATATTCATGGCTTTGCAGTAAATTTTTATAAATACTGTATATATACCCATACCTACACATATATGCATACATACATATACATTCATAAACATTCACATACACATCTAGATATCTACATACAATACCTGCATATGCATCCCTGCATCTATTTGTGTGTGTTTGAGAACATGCATAAGTGTGTAAGGCTTCTCTAATAGAACATTTAATAGTGACTGTGAAGCAGCAGAGACCCGACCCCCAAGGCCCGAGGCAGAAAATGGGGACCAGAGCCCAAAACCCCAAGAGGGACCCTGAGCGCGGAGCCCCCAGGGCCACCCATACAGGATGAACCACTCACCCACCCCCCAGATCAGACCATAGGGGAGAACCGGAAAAGTCCCACCAGCGACCACATGCAGTGATCCCCCGGGGCCAATAGCGTCAAACTCATAGGCCCCCGCCGGAACCCGCAACACCGAGGCAGATCCAGGCCTGGGCACAGAGGCCCAGGCCCTGAGGACATACCCCCCCAGGCCAGGGCCCAACAGGAGCAGAGGAGCCGGGCCCCACCAGGAATTCACCAGGCTGAGCCAACACACGCCCAAGCGCCCAGCCCCAGACACCGAGGGCCCCAAGCGTGCCGGCAGGCAAGGGCACACCCACTAGGGGTCGCGTAGCAGGGGCGCAACGCAAGCACCCCCAGCTGTATCCAAGAGGGGGGTGTCAGCACATTACATCAGTCTTGGTCTCCCTGCACTGGCTACCGTTTCATCTTCAAATCCAGTTCAAAATTCTTCTCTATGTCTACAAATCGCTGAACAGTCTCGCGCCCCCATCTCTCTGATTTGATACAGCCTTATGTCCCACCACATTCTCTGAGGTCAGCGGACCAGTTACTTCTCATAGTTCCAGGAACTTGTCTTAAACATAGAGGTGACAGGACCTTCTCTGTTGCAGGCCCAAGACTCTGGAACGAGTTACCTCTGCTCATCAGACAGGCCCCCTCCCTCTCGGTTTTCAAATCCCGTTTAAAGACCCACTACTATTCCGTTGCTTTCAACACCAGATGATTTGTGTTTGGTCATTATATTTATTATCTGCAATGATTTTATATCTATAATCTGTTTTTTTTTAATGCTTCATTTTGTATGTTGCCTATGTGTTAGCTGTTTTTTGTTTGTTTGTACGGCACTTTGGTTGGCCTTGTTGCTGTTTTAAGTGCTCTATAAAGGAAATGGTTTGGTATGGTATAGTAAAACACAGGTATGGAAATGCAGCGGATGATATACATGTTTTTCAAGGATGTTCATGCTTTTAACTTGTATCTTGGTTCTTATCTGACTTTTCATAAATATCCAAGAAGTCTTTAAAGATTTTATTCTTGGAAGCTGTACTACATGAATGCAGTAAGAACTAAACGGTGATACAGCACACTTTTTTCATGATTTTATATACAAATTTGCTGATCTTTTAGAAATCATATTGTATTTAGTTTCACTTATGAATGCTTTCACAATTACTCTAACAATGGAAATTTGCTTCCCGTCATCAATCACAGGCTGGAACAACCGGTTTGTTCAGCTCTGACGATACAGAGCGTTGCTATAACCGAAGAAACAACCCGTTTTGGTTTTTGTTCCTTTAATACTAGTAGTGTCTGCTTACTTTTAGTCATGGTTTATCATTATTTTCAGAAAAAAACAACAAGTTCTCATTCAGATTGTTCTTATTTCTGAACAGTGACTTCATGATACAACTGACCTGTTCTTCTGTTAAACATTATACAACACATTTAAATAAACAAAGTATGATGTTTTTTTTTTTTTTTTCAAAGGATGTCTTCATGGGGCGAATATTAGTGTGGATATTATTTTGTCCATTAAACTTTGAACTACGATTACATTTTTTCAGCTCTAATTTTGCACTCTGTATTGAATGTATGAGAATGTACAAAACACCCCATAAAAACTAAGATAAAAATAAATGTGTATGTTTTTTCTGTCAGGATACCAGAGTCTGTGTGTCGGAGGCTGATCTTGTTTATGGCCAACATATAGTCATTAAAACACCTCTTCAAGGAAATGGAAGCTACACAATTACCTCGTGTAATAATGAGAACACGCAACGCTGGAACCAGACCCTGCAGCAACATGTCGACAATCTGAGTAAGGATGGAATCAAAAATCCTTTTAATTGAAAAATACACACACACACACACACACACACACACACAAAAAAAGAAAGACAACACCTTGCATTCTGGTCAAACTGAGCAGGTTTTAATTTAGCAGTTGTTAGGGAAAGTTATAAGCATACAAGTGCGTCACTGTGGATATACTTAATGGAACGTATTGTTTGTGAACAAGAGACAAGCTTCTTTTAACCTTACGGCAAGATCATGTGTAGCACAATTTAAAATATGTTATAGACACAATTGAATAAATTAGAACAATTTACATTCAAAACAAACAAAAATGCATTACAGGAATTACAACAAAAGATGGGCCTTACATAAAAACAAAATAATAAAATACAAATTTAAATAAGTATAACTAAGAGCTAATAAAGTAAACTGATAAAACGGTAAAAAATACATTTCTCCTTCATGTTGAGGTTCAGTAAACAATAAAGTCAGTGTCTCGTTTGACTGAGACCCTTGGAGATTAGTGACATTTCACATATACAATGTGTGTGAACTTAGGCCGATTTTCAGCTGCAGATTCACAAATTTTTGTGTCCAAGTGATCTTTGAGCTGTACGACTGTACGATGTGATCATTTTTGACAATCAGAGATTTGCACGCAAAGCCTGCAAAACTGACATCTGAGATGTGCACATTTTGTTTTGTTCAGCTCTACCTACTTTGTAGCTTTACCACTGTCCCTACGTTTACGGTTTAATGTAGTGGAGTACACTTTAGAAAAAAAATAGATTTAGACCAGTTTTAAAATAATAAATACTATTTACTGTATCTTTCCTGTTGTTAGACTTGAATATTTAGGGCTGCTGTCCCGAAAAATTTCAGAATAGCCACAGATCGTAAGACAGAAGAAACTTAAAACCTCTATTGAAATCAAGCATTGAGCTCCTAAAATATTTCATTTGTTTGCCAACAAACACAAGGAAGATAGGTTGTGTTTTCTCTGCAAGCAGCTCCTGCTTCAAGATAATTGGAGAGTCTGTTGCACATATGATTTTACCCACTGATTAGAATGCTCCAGCATCAACGTGTGGCATGGAGGCTGCACAGCTGCAGAAAGCAAAGCTCTGCAGAGAGTGATGGGGGGCTGCACTAAAGACTGTTGGAGTCAGCCTCCCCACCATCACAGACATCTACACCTCTAGATTCAGGAAGAGGGCCACCTGCATCATGAAGGATCCCACTCATCCAGCACACACACTTTTTGCCCCACTCCGCTTTGGAAGGAGGTTAAGGAGCATTAAGTGTAAAACCACTAGACTGAGGAACAGCTTCTACCCTGAAGCTGTTAGACTCATGAATATCTAACCAGGGAAATCACTGCAATGTCACTTTAATTCGTGATATGTCTTTTTATCTGTGCTGCTGATTATCCATGCTGCTGATTATCCATGCTGCTGATTATCCATGCTGCTGATTTCTTGCCTTTATGCTGCTGTATTCATACCCATGTGCTCACTACAAGACTCATGTTCAGGCTAGGTAGAAAGATATTTAGGAACACTGTGGGTTACCTTCAAACATGTGTAAGATGTGCATGTTAATTATTTATGCATCTTCACTATAGATATTGGCAGCACAATGGATTAGTGATTAGCACTGTTGCTGCCTCATATCAAGTGGGTTCTGGGTTTGATGCCTTGAGATTTGGGCCTGGGGCCTCTCTTATTTATTCTCTCTTTTTGTAACAGAAAATAGACAGCTGTTAAAACAAGACTGAGGTGACACCACATGCCAGCTTTGCCCATACAAACTCTGGAAATGTTTATAGTTAATGTTTACCAGATTAAACACTCTTTTTCATATTTGGGGATAAGAGCTGGATGTACAGAATCAGAAACACAGAGAAGTCTCAAGTCTTCCTCGTGAACAGAAGACAGAGCTGGCAAAAAAAAAAAACCCACCCTTTGTCATGAAAAATAAAATAAAAATAAAACAACACAATGATTTAATCCATCTTTCTTTGTGCAAACTCTAGTTTTAAATCACTGGTTTATTTAAAAACATATACCATTTTCTTCAAACTAGATGCCACTGATAATGTATGAAGTGCGAGTTTTAACAGCTGTACACCAGACCTGAAGGTAAACCTGTTTCTGTACTTTGGAAATTAACTTCCTGCTCGTGTTTCTGCAGTAACTGCTCTTCACCACCAGGGGGCGCTGTCTACAGCCTGGTGAGGCAGCAGTGGAGAAGAACAGGTTAAAACTGCATCAAGAAATCAATGTTTGGATCAGAAAGGTTTCACAATAAATTTACAGCGTTTGTGACTAATTATTAATATCTGGATTAATAACGCATCTTATCAAGTACATGCTTGATCAGCGCACAGTTTTGATATTTTTTCTCTTATCATTTTCAAAAATATCTATCTATCTATCTATCTATCTATCTATCTATCTATCTATCTATCTATCTATCTATCTATCTATCTATCT
>JARVGQ010000210.1:2123252-2134375 GCA_031762355.1 Hypsolebias martinsi
AGGAAGAGAGCCACCTGCATCATGAAGGACCCCACTCACCCAGCACACACACTTTTTGCCCCACTCCCCTCAGGAAGTAAGTTAAGGAGCATTAAGTGTAATGTTTTTATTATATTAGTGCTTAGTGTATTTTTAGCTGATGTTTTTCTTAGTTCATATCTTTGATGTTATCACCGTTTTTCTTTTACATTTTATTGTTGGATGTAACTGGGACCTTGTGTACATAATTTCGCTCCGCCACATGTACCACATGTGGTGAGAATGACAATAAAGAATCTGGCTGAATGTTTAATAGCCTGTTAAAACACACCAGAATG
The DNA here is from genome assembly GCA_031762355.1 of Hypsolebias martinsi. Lineage (NCBI taxonomy): Eukaryota > Metazoa > Chordata > Actinopteri > Cyprinodontiformes > Rivulidae > Hypsolebias > Hypsolebias martinsi. The sequence goes on from JARVGQ010000210.1 coordinate 2,123,570, forward strand.
CATGGCATCTCTGTTAATCAAAAACTTATGTGGGAGGATGGAACAGATCTGGTTGGCAGGCCGTAGACTGAGGAAGTCCTCTGGATGGGCGCCGAAACGTTTCTCCCTTAAAGAAACTGGTCCAGGTGACACGATTTAACCTTTTTTGTTAAAAGCAGAGTGATTCTTGTGCAATCTTTTATTTTATGTAGGTTTTTCTTTATCTTTTTGTTGCTCTCTTCTTTGCTTAAAATGATTGTCTGTTTATAATTAACATGTTTGAAACAAACAACAAAAACACAAACTAACCCTGTTACACTTTAAAACTTGGAATTTTACTAACTCGTTTAAATTTTGTGCCATTCAATTCATAAATTCATTTAATTCATATAACCTGGAGAGTCTTTCTCCACCTGTCATAACCCATTTTTGGTGTAAAAGTGCAGATTGAACAAAAAATATAAAACAGAACAAATGTTTATATAGTTATAACTCACGTGAGTTTACAAATCTAATCCAGATTAGTGTTTTTTGCGGTGGTGTTTGATTATCATGGGCAACGCAGCATTGAGGTTTTAGAGGTAGAGTCTCGTCTTGAAGCGTTCTGCCTCCAGCTGTAAGTAAAAGTTTCTGGACAGACAATCTGCTGATTCTGATCTAGATATTTCTCCTAATGTGTAAGAAGTGGTTGTCATGGTGCAAACTGATCAGAGTTCATGCTCAGTAATCTAGATAAAAACCCAACAAAGTTCAGTCAGGTCCTCTGGACAGTTTGTTTTTATTGAAACATTTCGTCTTTCATCCAAAAAAAAGATTATTGAGCATGAACTTTGATGTTTTGAACCACTTTGGCCATGGCTGCCTCAGACAAGTTGACGGGGGAGAGGGCGGACTCCAAATACCATCTTAGCACCATCAAACTGGTTGACTATTTATAAGACTGAGTTTGTTCTGGCTCCTTGGACTGATGAAGTCTTTAGGATGAAAGAAGAAATGTTTCAACAAAAAGAAACCGTCCAGAGGACCTGACTTAACTTTGTTAGATGCAAATTGATGTCGCTCAATTTACCTCATTTCATGAAGCAGTGAGCTCTTAAAGAACTCAAATCTGTCAGAAGTTTTAAAAAATACAACCAAAACTTTAATAAATATGAGGCCTAGCATTCCTTAAATTAATGTATCTCACATCATCTTTTGTTGAAAAATTACCGCTGCAGCCATTTTGGTAACTTTGAAATGAACATTTGACATAATCTCATGCATATTTTTAGATTTCAGGCTCAGAGTCTGTTTGAATAACTCAGTTACCACCATCATAACTTTCAGCTCAATGTTTGTAAGCTTTTACAAGGGGACTGGTGATGCAGAGATTAGAGAATGTGGGCCTGTGATTGGAAGATCGCAGGTTCAATTCCCGGTACCGACAACATCAAAATGTGGGTGGGATAGGTGAAACCCCACACCTGTCTCTACCCTCATTTTCCCCACTCTGGACCCTTGAGCAAGGCCTTTAACCCCCCACCATCTGCTCTTTTGGGTGTCCTAGATATCAGCTCTCTGCTCCACACAGAGGGCTGTGGTAGCTCAGTGGTTTGTGGTTGTGTCAGGAAGGACATCCAGTGTAAAAATGATTGCCACATCTTCGCATGACGGTGACCCCTGATGAAGGGAGCAGCCAAAACGAAAAGTTTGTAAGATGTGACCGAGGCATAGCCATTTGGTACTGACTCATATGGTGGCCATCTTGAATTGGTTAATCAGTTGTAGATGCATCCAGTGATTAACTTCTGAAATATAAAAGAAAGAAAAAATATTTTTGTTGAGTGGCTCATGAGATAATAGACACAAACAAGTCACTGCTCCACTTCACTTTCAGTTGCAGGAGCTACTTATCCTGTCATTTTGATTATCCAGTTACTTATATGAGAAAACAACTGGTTGACTTGTATTTTCTAAAACAGAGAATGACTCATTTTTCAACTTCAATCAGCCTGGTTACAAGATTACACTTGCTTTGAAGCCTGGTCTTCAATTTGCTCAAAACTTGAATCACTGATTACAACATGCAATTAGCTTATTTTTTCCACAAATTTTACATAAACCATGGCAACAGTAAAATAAAGCAAATTAAAGAAATTGCATTTTCTGCAACACATGTAGTGACTGATGATTGCTGAGTGAGATGTCTAGCAGTATGTATGGATGGATGGAAGAAGAAGAGTGACCCTTGCTCCTCACTTTACTACACTTATTATTTTGCACTCGTTAAAGCAGCAGGTCAGTTTATTGAGCAGCAGCACCTTAATTTAATGTATTCACCCTTTAATAATCAGAATCAGTCACTGAAGTAGAATCCATTAATTACAGGGAGTTTTATACCAAAACATGAATATTCATCCAATGACACCAAAATTGTCTTTGGAAGTTTTTATTTCATAATCAACAATAATAAACAAACTGAACAACACTAATATAAAGATAATTTGGAGAACAACTTGTTTGAAAAGTAGTAAAACAATAATGAACAATAAGTATTTTTTATTAATCTAAAGCAAAATTAATTATTTGAGCAGGACATACTTTGACTTTAAGACTTGAAAACATTTAGACAAAGTTCAACTATTTGATAAATAGTTTACTTTGTAATTTGGTTGAGGGAAGTTGTTTAATGTGGCCAGATCAGGTCATGTGTCATGACTGCAAGTCAGGAAATGATTTATCAAGTTGCACCAAAGTTCATGCTCAATAATCCAGGTATAAAATCCAAGAATTTTCAGTCAGGTCATCTGGACGGTTTCTTTTTTTTTTTTTTTCTGCTGAGACGTTTCGCCTTCCATCCAGAAGGCTTCATCAGTCATCAACTTTATCAAGTTGCTTCATCTAAAATGGCACAGCCAGGCCCAAAGTGTCATCATGTCACCAGGTCTTACCGGGTCAGTTAGAGGCTGGGTTCACTCGTCTTACAGGGGTTCTGCTGGTGGATCAGACCAGGACACACCACGAGGAGAGGACTAGCCAGGCACTGCTGAAGGTAGCTGATAGTCACCGTGACAGCTTCACGGGTAGCTGAGGACAACAGCTGATGAGAAGGTGTACGACCATCTGCAAACTTCAGTCGGCTTATACTTGACATGTGAGTCTAACAGCGAGACAATCTTTTGCTTCTAACAAAACTGTTACTGATCAACCCTGTTGTTTTCTTTGCTCAGGAAAGAACAAAAATGGACATCAGACAACCACATCAGGACGGGAAAATAAACTGACGAGAAACTTTGATCTGTCAGCTCTCAGAAGTGTTGTGGGATCTCTCAGATGTTCTGACTCCCCTCTGCTGTAAACAGATTCCAGCTCCAAACACTTTCTCAAGAAAAAGTTGTCTTCTGAAAAACACAACAGAGAAGTTTGTTAAACCATATTATAATACAGTATTGAATATGATTTCATTAAAATGATTGCAAATATTTAATAAACTTATTTATATGTATTTATTTAAGTTCAAACATGTCATAATCAAATAAAAACACACTTCTTTAATGATTTAGTGTTTTTCTTTCAGCAAAGCGTAACATAAAAGAGTAAACATTTGTCAGACTGTCGCTGACTCTGAGTCCAAGGACAGTGAATGTGTGAAAAGTCAAAAGTAAAAGAAAACAGTTCCTGGTGAGTCTGGAAGACAACCCAAGGGTCAGAGGTCACAGTCAGGGTGAGTGCATCTTCATGCTACAGCTGCTGAATCAAATGACAACTGAAATATTAAAGTGAAAACAAACAGAATAGGAGCCAGATTAGTAAAACTGTTGCTAAATCCTTATAGTTAAATTGTTGCTAAATGCTAAGATTATAAACCATACCAAAAAGCTAAACCAAGCAAAACTGTAACTAAAAGCAAAACAGTATCTAAAACTAAATTTAACAAAACCTTAACTGAAAGCTAAAATTAGCATAACTGTAGCTGAAAACAAAAACATATAAAATATAATTTAAAAGCTGAATGTAGCACAGCTGTAGATAAATGCAAAATTAGCAAGATGGTGGTGAAAGGCTACAATGAGCATAAGAAAATAATGCAAGGATGGAGAAGTTGGCTTCAAAGAACATGGAGAAGAATACATGTGGGGAAAAAAGTACAAGTTACAAATACTAAAAGTTCTAGCGTATTTGTCTTAGGGCCAAATATTTTCATATATGAATTGTAAAAATCATGCAAAGCAAGCAGAAGGAAGTGGATTGTAAGACTTGCATCAAGAAACTATAAACAGGAAAACAACATGGATGCTAACTCAGCATTCATACAATAATTTTATTTTAAAATTGGCAAAAACATAATGTGGGGTTTTCCTTTGACTGAGCCATGTTTCATCTTTAGTCATATTACAGAAGAAGGTCATAGTTCAGCGTGACTTGAAGAATCGTACAGCAGCAGATGTGGAATATTTCAACAGCTCTAATCCTCTGCAGTTCCTGCTGGGTTTATGTAACAGCACAAACAGAGCCGGTGCTGCAGGAACAGTGGATCACACTTCCTCTGCTCTGTCTTCTGGGGTTTATAGCAGGAGAACCTGGGAACCTCCCACACCCCAAACTTCCATTACCCCCCACCCCACTACCACTAAATACTAGGGGTGTAACGGTACACGTGGGTGTACCGAACCATTTTGGTACGGCACGTTCGGTTCGGTCCATGTGCGTACAGTTTTGGTTATTTTTTTTTTCACTCATAAAAGTTGATTAACAGGAGAATATATGCGCCGCAGAACAAAAATTCCAAAGCGTGTTTCAGCACGGCGCTATTATCTTGCAGCATGCTAGCATTAGCAGCCTAGCATGCTGTTGCGGTCTCCTGTTTGGGAACATTATGGCTTTCTTGTTAAAAGACGTGAACAAATCCAAAGCTGTGTGTCGACGTTGTTTCACAGAGATTGGATCTGCAGCAGCAACATGTCTAACTTGTTAACGCACTTGAAACAACATCATCCAAACGTGAACGTCTTCTACAAGAAAGAAAAGCAGCATTTGTACAAAGTCCGATAACAGCAGCATTTAAACAACCTTTCTCATGTAATTCAGATTGGTCTAGAGCAATAACGCAAACTGTACAGCTCTGGATCTACGTCTGAATGTTGTTGATGCACCATTTTTAAGCATATGATTAAAGTTTTTGAGCCCCGCTGCCTACGACATCCATCACGTCAACACTTCAGCTAAAAAGTTGTAGTAGCACTTTGTGAAAAAGCTACAAGTGATAATGTCAACAAGCCCTGGAGCCCAAATTTAAAGCCCTGCCACATCGATGATGAGCGAGAGAGGATATTCAACCATCTCATATGAAGACCGTGCAAGAAGAGGTGCATTATTGTGATCTATTTAACTATTTAATTCAAAATAATCATCTTATTAACTCTATTTTTTAATCTCTGTTTTGTGCAGTCTGAAGAGGCTGAGTCTTCTTCATCCATCAAATCACCTCCAGCTACGTCTGTAATGACTGAACTTGCTTACTAGGCATATTTTCAAAATAAACATTTTGTAAGTCTTTATTTTGGTCTTTTTTTGTACCAAAAATTAACCGAACCGAGCCCTCCTTGAAACTGAACCGAACCGAAATGTGATTTTGGTGTACCGTTACACCCCTAGTAGACCTTGCATCTGAAGAAGGCAGATGGCGACAACTGTCTTTTTCCCACCACAGTCCAGGTCCACAGAGACAGCAGGGCTGCAGAAAAGCTGCATAATGAATACAGTGCGAGGAAAAGAGCGAGGCTTTAATGTGGCGCCATGTGGCTGTTCTCCTCTGTCATGTTCACTGCGTCCTCACAGACAGTCACGCTGCACCACAATGCAAGAGTCTCCCGTCGTTCATTGAACAAACAGAGCTGGTTCTGGACTGGAATGGTGTCAGACTGCTGCTTGTCCTTTTCATACAGGATTACACCAACACTCTGCACATACATCCATGAACCTTCGCTGAGGATCATCCAGTAGGAAAAGTGTTGAGAAAATGAAACGCATTAACTTTTTACATCAGCAGCCATCTTGAGCTGTTGATTCATGATCCACAAATTATCTTGTAGCATGAAACTAATCACAGCTACCGTGTTGCACAAAATCTTTATTTGAAACTTTGCCATTAGTTGGTCAACTCCGTCCGTCTGTTAGCAAAATATGTTACAAACTACAACTGATTAATGTCCTGATGCATGCTCAATAATTCAGATAGAAAAATCTAAAAAAAATTTAAGTCAGGTCCTCTGAACAGATTCTTGTTGAAACATTTCATCTTTTGTCCAAAGGACTTCTTCAGCCCGAGGAGCTCCAACAAACTCAGTCTTATAAACAGCACCTCATAGTGGATCAACCAGTTTGTTGTTGACATCCAGAACCAGCTGTTCACATGATCAAGAAGGAGCATCAACCTTGATTTTATTGTTTTATACCACTGCTTTTTGTTTTAATTGCATTTTGCTGTTGTTTATTGTTGTCTAAAACAAGTCTCTCTTGTAAATACGTCCTCGTAACTCACTCTGTTTAATGATGGACAGTTTCTTTTCACAAAGATGGCCTCCTTTACGCCTCTCTCAAACCATCGTTCCTCTCTATCAAGGATGTGAACATCTTCATCCCTGAAAGAGTGACCGCTGGCCTGGAGATGAGTCCACAGAGTCCTGGCCTGAAGATGTTGATCTTCTGTGCTGCGCCATCCTTTTGGCCAGTGGCTGTTTAGTTTCCCCAGTATATGACTGATCACCCTCCTGATGCTGAGGGCTCTACAACTGGAACCACTCCAGTTTAAAATGGCTGTCACAGTTAAATGACATTAGCCAAACAGAAAAACAGCTACAACTTTTCAGGTTGCCAGATGTTGAGTCTGAGGCAATCAGAGCCAGCAGACTTTGGGAGTGAAATGAAACTGGACGTGACGTTTGGTTTCAAAGTTTCACAAACCGAGTTAAAACACTGATGATCCACAATCCTTCAGTCCTGCTGGACTTTTAATTCTGGGTCTTCTTTGTTATATTTTACTGATTATTCTCTTTCAGCTGAGGTCTCTACAGCCGATCATCTGCCTTCATCTCACCCAGTGGTGTAGTCTACGTGATATGTGGGTATATGGAGTATACCCAAGAATTTCAGTGTAACCATTTAAAAGTGCCCAATGATACATGACATATCATTAGACACATGTCACTGATATGTTAAACGGCTGTTAAATGCTTTCGTAACAATCTATCTGTATGCAGCGCTTGTTTATTACATTTGCTTATCCAGTGAATTATTGTTTGATTCTGTACTTACCACTTAATACTTGAACATGTTTTGCTTTGTTTTATAAATTCTATAACATTTTAAATACAAAGCCAATTGTTGTACAAAGTTTGATGTACTGTACATGTATTCAAATATAAGTGTCAGAGAAATTTGGAAATGTTCAATATGTTTAAAAATCTAAATAAATTGATTGTACTAACATTGATTATACTACATTGTACTAAGCAGTGCACTTTGGTTTCTAAGCACAGTATATCTATTACAAAAACGTAGACTACATCACTGATCTCACCTTATGTCATCATCATCCTCAGTCATATCAGCCCCTGCATGTCCTCCTCTACATTTGAGAACCTTCTCTGTGGTCATCCTCTTTTCCTCTGACCCGTCAGCTCCTTATTGAACATTCTTTGTCCAACATGTCCATTGTCTGTCATTTTCATGTCCAAACCACGTCGGACTAGTCTCTAACTTGGTCTCTCCCAATGAAGATCTCCATCTTTTCCACCTCCAGTTCCTCCTCCAGTCTTTTTCTAGTGCCACAATCAAATATCACACAGGTCTGAGAAGATCTTCTAAACCTTCATGTTCACTCTTGCAGATATCTCTGTGTTGCGAAACCTAAACTTCTTCATACCTGGTTCATTTCTTAGGATTCTGCTTATTTATGAGGACACAAAGTGGCAGTAGCCATGACGGAAAGGTTTAAACAATTCACATGAATTATTAGAAATATTAGATGAACAGTGTTGAACTTTGGAAGTGGGTCTGCGTGGACAAGATGGCGTTAGCTCGTCAACATGTCCTGAGTGGACCTACTTCCACAGTGTCTCACTCCCGTCCAAATATAACTCCAGTGTTTAAAACTTGACTGCAATTCATGCTAATGATGCTATTTAATATTTTACTTTTACACTTGGAAACTGGACCCCCTATCTTGGAAGATATGGGTCTTCCAAGGCAGGTGGTGTGTTCATATATGTGAACATGGTACAAGTATGGTATGTGCACATGGTATGTATCTAAGCACTGTGATGTCACAATGCCTAGATGTATAGTATGAACAGATGTATGTATGTATGTACGTATGGTAGATGTATGGTATGTATCATGGTATATATCATGGTATGTATCAAGGCGTTGGGATGTCACAATGCCTAGATTCACCACATCTGTTTTAAAACAGAACTAAAGTTACATCAGTCCCTGGGAGATCACACAGCTCAGGAACGCTGTAACCCTGCAGACCAATGCTCTTTATATTCCTTCACTTTCTATGGATCAACATGTTCTAGCAGGAGCTCAGAGAAGAAGTCTTTTAAACATCAGCCGACATGATCTAAGCAGTTTTTTGTTTCTTTTGCTCAGCAGATGGGATGGGTGCTAAGTGTTGTGTTGAAAAATGTCACTGTGCCATGACCAGGTGGCCGTGCTAGAAAACAAACGGCCAAAATACAAACAGACGAGATTTGTTCTTTGAATTCAGCCATTTTGAATTGATTGGAACATCTGAAACTCAAGCTGCTACTAAATGTAAAAAGTTTTTATTTTAAGGCAGCAGAGATTCACTTTGAACCAAAATAATTATTCTACGTAGCTTTTCCAAAGAAACAACACTACAAAATAGTCTGAATATTCCTTTAAACATTGACTTATATTCATGTTTTGTAGAACTACTTCTGGTTTTCATTCAGCTCCTCTAATAAAGGTCATTATTCTGAGTGCACGACCCCCCGCCCCCGCACACACACCTCTCTGTGGTCAGTGTGATGCAACAGAAACATCTTCAGAAGTTGTGTAACTGAACTCGCTCCGCTCGGCGAACAAATGGAACAAAGACGTGATCACACTCGTAATGCTTATCTGGAACACGAGGGAATGTGGAGCACAGTGGAGGGAAAGAGTGATGCAGAGTGGTCAGGGTGTGCGCTGAGGAAAATGCAGAGGCGTGACACTCTTGTTGAATAACAGTGAGCACTCCCCGTGCACACTCCTACATCTATGTGCCGTGATGTTCGGCACCACACATGACACACGTCAGGAAGAGAAACAGAGCTGCTGCCTCTTCAGCAAAGGTCAAGACGCACTCGGACACTTTGCAGAGTCCAGACCTGAGTCAGAACTCTGTTGGTCCACCTGCAGCCATCAGAACCAGGTGGTTACATAACACCAGCACCATTTACAACAGAGGCTGACCTTGGGAGTCTTGGTGATTGGGGGAGGGGGTGGGGGTATGAGAGCTTGGGGCTCTAACCTGACAGGATTATAATCTGACAGGATTATAACCTGACAGGATTATTATCTGACAGGATTATAACCTGAGAGGGTTACTGTCTCAACCCCTCCTGGGAGTGTCTGCACTGAGGAGAAAAAGAGGAGCTTTCCCCGAGGATGGGTGGAGGAGACACCCCACCACATCCTGCTGTCTCCCACACACCATCAGTAAAGACGGCCCACGCACAACCGAGGAAAAACACGCAGCTAAACACAAACCAGACACATCCTTGTAAACCTTGTGTGTGTGTGTGTGTGTGTGTGTGTGTGTGTGTGAGAGCAGAAATGTGGTTTTTGACCCGAGCGGAGAATAGACGCTACACATCCGAGTCCTGAGGACATGAAAGCATGACGCAGCTAAAAGCATGTTGGCGTCCTACCTGTGCGAGGGTCAGGTGGCAGAGGGGGTCCCGTGGTCCTGGACTCGTCAAAAGAAGAAGAACAAATATCTGTGGAGGTCTGGAGCTGCAGGAGAGCCGCACCGAGGAGCCTCGTTTTATCTCGGAGTCTTGTTTCTGTTCAGCGTCACGCAGGGACGAGTCAGGAAGGAAAGCGGTGCCGGTTCGTGGACAAATGATGCTGAGAGAGAGGAGGAGACTGAGAGAGGAGGAGAAAGATGCTGCTGAGAGAGAGGAGGAGACTGAGGGAGGAGGAGAAAGAGACGTCTCCTCTCGCTCGCTCCTCAGCGGCAGGAACAATCACCAAAACACCACCTACAACTTTGGCTGTCACACATGGCTCCGATGATTAACTAATGTTAACAACCATGTCCTTACAAGATCACAGGCTGCAGCAATCAAAACGTCATGAGCTAATTAAAGTTAAAAACTCTTCTTTCAGTTTCGCGCCACTGCGCGAGGAAACCGGAAGTACTCGTTAACATCAGCTAGCAAGCTAAAGCAAGAGGTTTAATGTGGCAACGCTGAACCATTTCTTTTAAAAGGTACGTACTATAAAACAAGGTTAACAAATAAGTATTGTTTAATACAGGAGTATTAATAACTCTAATAAGTAACAACATTTACAGCTTAAGTCCAATAAAAAGATTGAGAGCTCAAGTTGAAACAATACTAGCTTGAATGAAATTAGCTACACTAGCCAGTTTTGAATTTAAAATAAAACTTTAGGGTTTAGTAGGGTCTTGGTGCCTGTATGTTGGGGTTCACCCCGGTGAACGAGAGGGTAGTCTCCCTCCGCCTACGTGTCGGGAGACGGGTCCTGACTGTTGTTTGTGCCTATGCACCAAACAGCAGTTCAGATTACCCACCCTTTTTGGAGTCCTTGGAG
>JARVGQ010000210.1:2274722-2290682 GCA_031762355.1 Hypsolebias martinsi
AGATCTCACTTGTAAATGAGTCTTCGAGGCTCAATGTGACTTATCTGTTTAAATAAAGGTTGAATGAAAAAAAAAGCTGCAGTTTGGAGGTTTAAAAATGATAGTTCAGATTCTTGTAAAGGAGATACTCTCATGATTGACATCTCAGTCTGTCAATCAATGACCTGCAGTCTACTGACATCACATCTTCAGCCTCACTGGGAACCTGGAGCAGGTCCAAAGATCTGAGCTGACAGGGGGTGAGATCAGCCTCTGGAAAGACTGAAGCTGTGTCGGGTCAACCCAAAGAGGACAGAGTCCATCCCATGAGAGAATACTGTGTGTTTTAATATTTTAACATTTGCTCATATGACGACAGAACTTGTATTAAATTTGTTTTCTCAAAGGACAGATGGTGCATATTGGTACATATAGCTTATTATTAGTGCCACACAGCTGAGTGTGCAGTGAGAATAATGTGCCTCCATGAACGATCATGTGTCCTCAGGTCTGCCTCTTCACTCACCTGTGTACGGCAGACTGATGAGATATTTAATCAGTCACTCATCTATTTTAGATATCAATAACATTCTTCTGATAGGAGCCAGAATAAAAATGAATGATTTCTAAAATCAAAGTATTACAAGTATAAATGATAAAAATCATGATTTAAATTTGCAGTTGTACTTGTTAAATACATTTATGATGACTAAAAATCCTTAATAAGTTTACGTAGTTTAAAATTTCCTGTTTTTTTCAGAACTCATGAATCTTTTTTAAAGGTGGCCCATCCAACACTGCAGCTGTGTTTAGAAGCTGAATATGTTAAACATAATCCCCAAATAATCATCATTACTGTAATTGGTTGAATCAGAAGCTGCCTCTGTTTTGTGTCAGTCTTCTCTGTATGTTTGTGTTTTATGGCTGTCATCAGTTCAAAATCTTCAACTCAATTAGACAAATGTTTATGTTGCAGACGACTGAAAGATGTTTTATCTTTGTGGTGTGGTGGCTTTGCTTTGCTTCTTTGATATTTAGATTGAATATCTTGATACAGTTTGTCTGATGGTCCTTTAGTCAGCACGATTAAAAGTGTGAGTTGTAGTGAAACAAGTTGTGTTTGTCTGCTTTCGCTGGTGGTGAATCCACTGGCTATGCCTTTAAAATATGACCTTTGTCTGCTCTGGTCCTGGAGGAGGCTCAGGTTAGTCATGGCGGCCGTCGTCTCTCGTTATTTAATCCTCCAGCGAGCGCACGGCGCACAGTCTGCTCCCTTCCATACGACTGAATAATTCAGTGTGTGTGCATGTGCACGCACGTGTGTGTTGATTCCTTCCTAACAGAAGTCAGTGAGGAACTTGATACTCCACTTGTGTCCAACATGTGATGAGCACCATGTTTGTAGACATGTCTTTTGAACCTGTATGGTTTATCTTCACACAGTTGACTTTGCTGTATATTTGTTTTCTTCTCCTGCAGGAGAGCGAATGATCTAGACAGCAGCCTGAGGTCCTCCATCGGAGAAGGTACGTGTCATGCAGACTGCTGCATTAATGCTTGAATATCTGAGCTGCTCCTGATCCACATCAATCTGTTAATAATGACGCCAGTTAGATATTACAGCCTGCATGTTCATTAGTGTCTTCATTAACTACCGTTAAGACAATACGTTTTATTTTCAAAGCTGTCACTTTGAAATACTGTTTTTAAAATTCACCTGTCCACATGGTTTTCGTTTTCAATTTTTCATGTCATGTTACTAAAACATACAAGCATGTGGAGAAACGTCCGGCCTCTGTCAATTCTAGGGTTTTACATTTACAGACAGAATCAGAACGATCCGGTCAATGTCTAACAAAAACACACAGCACACTCTAGCATATTATCCATCCAGCCATCCATCCATTCATCCATCCATCCATTCATCCATCCATCATTTTCCTCTTGTTCTGAAGTCAGGTCTCGGGGGCAGCAGCTTGAGCAGGGAGGTCCAGACATCTCTTTCCACATCCACCTCTTCCAGCTCTTCTGGGAGGACCCTGAAGTGTTCCCAGGCCAACTGAGAGACTATCTCTAAGGGAGAGTCCAGCTACCCTGCAGAGGAAACTCATTTGAACCGCCTGTATCCATGATCTCATTCTTTCAGTCACTACCCAGAGCGTGTGACCAGAGTTGAGGGCAGGAACATAGACCGACCTGTAAACAGAGAGCTCTGCCTTCCAGTTTAGCTCCCTCTTCACTACAATGGACCAGCACAGAGTCCACAATACTGCAGACGCTGCACCAATCCGTCTGTCAATATCACACTCCATTCTTCCCTCACTCGTGAACAAAACCCTGAGATACTTGAACTCCTCCACTTGAGGCAGAACCGCACCCTCGACCTGAAGAGAGCAATCCACCGTTTTCTGGTTGAGGACCATGGCCTCAGATTTGGAGGTGCTGATTCTCATCCCAGCTGCTTCACACTCAGCTGTGAACTGCTCCAGTGAGATCTGAAGGTCACAGCACAATGACACCAACAGGACCACATCATCTGCAAAGAGCAGAGATGGAATCCTGGGGTAATCAAATCAGATCCCTCCGCCCCCTGGCTGCACCGAGAAATTCTCTCCATAAAAGTTATGAACAGAATCAGCCCTGGCAATGCCCAGCTCCCACCCTGAAGAGGTCTGACTTACTGCTGGCAATGTGAAACAAACTCTCGCACCGCTTGTATAGAGACTGAACAGCTCGTAACAACGAGCCCCCAATCCCATACTTACGGAGCACCCCCCACTGTGTCCCTTGAGGAACATGGTTGAATGCCTTCTCCAAGTCCACAAAATACATGAAGACTGGATGGACACAAACTCCCGTGATCTCTCGAAGACCCTAGTGAGGGTAAAGAACTGGTACATAGTTCCACGGCCAAGACGGAACCCACATTGTTCCTCCTGGATCTGAGGTTCGACCAATGATTGGACTCACTTCTCCTACACCCCTGAATAGACCTTACCAGGGAGGCTATGGATAGTGATTCCACCGTATAAGTGGAGCACACCCTCCAGTCCCCCTTTTTGAAGAGGGGAACCACCACCCCAGTCTGCCAATCCAATGGCACTGCCCCCAATGTCCACGCGACGTTGCAAAGGCATGTCAACCAAGACATCCCCACAACATCCAGAGCCTTAAGGAAATCAGGGTGTATCTCATCCACTCCCGAAGCCCTGCTGCCTCTGAGCTTTTTAACTACCTCAGCGACCTCAGCCACGGTTATTTACGGATCAACCCCAAAGTTCCCTGACTCATCTTCCTCCATGAAAGATATGCCAGTGGGATTGAGAAGGTCAGAGAAGTATTTCTTCCACCTCCTGATGACATCACTGGTTGAGGTCAACAGCACCCCACCCTCACTGAACACAGTGTTAGTAAATCACTGCTTTCCCCTCCTCAGTCACCTGATGGTTAGTCAGAATCTCCTCGGAGCCAACTGAGAGTCTTTATCCAAGTTCTCACCAAACTCCTCCCACATCCGAGCTTTTGCCTCAGCAACAGCCATGGCTGCAGACTGTTTGGCCCTCCGGTACTCCTCAGCTGCTTCTGGAGTCCCACTAGCCAACAAGGACCGATAGGACTCCTCCTTCAGCCTGACAGCCTTCCTAACCCGTGGTGTCCACCACCAGGTTTGAGGATGGCCACCGCAAGAAGCCAGACAACCTTGCAGCCACAGCTCATTGCAGCTACCTCAAAAACTGCAGAGCAGAACATGGTCCACTCGGACTCAATGTCCCCCACCTCAGCTGGGATGCTGTGTAAGCTCTCCCAGAGGTGTGAGTTGAAGATCTCTGACAGGTTCTTCTGCCAGGTGTTCCCGGCAAACCCTCACTACACGGTTGGGTCTGCCGGGTCTGTCCGGCATCTTCCCCCACCATCTGATCCAAGTCACTACCAGATGACCTGTTGACAGCTCAGCTCCTCTCTTCACCAGAGGGTCCAAAACAAGCATCCCAAATCAGATGACATGACTACACAGTCAGTCATCGATCTAAGATATTATTTATTGAACTAAAATGAAAGTTAAAAAAAAAACTAACTCCACCTGCTGCTTCATCAGACGTTCAGGATCGGCTGCTCATCACACGTATTGATTCACTGATCATCACATTAGTTGATGCATTAATACACTGATACACAATAGTTAGTGTGTATAAATACACAGTTTAGTGCAGTAGGTTGTCTGCTGCTTCAGTCATCCTTCACTTGGTGAAAAACTATTTGTGTTGTGTTGTGTTCTCCGGTTGCTATTAATAGGTTGAGCAACATGTGTTACAGCAACACAAAGAGCAACATTGTTGGAATAACACTTTAAGAGTCTTAAAGCTAGAGGGAGAAACAAACATGGGTCAAATGTGGCTTTCAGTCTGTTTCTCTGATGTTTCACTTCAGTCACTTTGGACTGGACAAATATGTTAAAGGGAAAGTTGGACTGTTTTTAAGGAGTGTTCTGATTAAAGATTATCTTACCTATCGTAGATACTGCATCTCTTTGAACAGTTTGGATCAAAAGTTTATTTCTGACAGTACTGACGAGCTAACAGCTGGTGTGAACAACCAGAAGGTGTTAAAACAATTCATGCTGGTTTTTGTCCCAAGCACAAGTAGCAGCAGCAGCTAGCTGTAGCACTTTGTGTGCAGTGTGGAGAACAGTGATGTGAAGGTCTGTATGTTCAACAGTGTTTAAAGACTTTAGACATGGCTCGACTCAGAATAAACTTTATTAGCTTGTCAAAGCTTTACTGGAAGTGCTGCCACCAGCTGCTGTTATTTACACCTATAAACAACCAGAGAATCTCTTTAAATAAACACATATATGAAAGATAGCAGCGTTGAGGTTCATGAAACAGTGTTTTAATGAAGTGATGTGAATGTCTGATGTTTAACACGACACAGTTCAGCTTTAATCTCTATTGGGTTCTGACTAGTTGGCTCGTCATTCTTGTCAGAAATAAACTTTCCGTTCAAAGAGCCATAAGATATTCATTCTTCCTAACTTTTATACACAAGCCCACTTTAAGCTGACCTACCTGTTCCTTTAAGTTTTCTGATTTTATTGTGTTTGTGCTGAACTGATGGTTTCATGTAGAGTTCCTGTGAAAGAAGAAACCACAAACACTGTTTACCTCAGAGCAAAGGGAACCAAACCCACAACCCAGTCAGCACATGGGCATGTTTAGTCTGAGTGGAGTTAGGCTGTGAAACAGGAAAGTGTCGTTGGAAGCTGTGCTGGTCATCATCAGTTCATTGATTGATCAGCTTCTGTTTTTGCTGGTGTTTGTCGTTCAGCTCAGCTGTTGAGCTGCTCGGTCTGTCTGCTGTGGTCTGTGTGCTTCAAAGAGCGCTTCAGATGCTGTTTATCAGTCTGAAACCAGGATCCAAACTCAAAGAAATGGACAGGCTTTCACTTGATCTGGTGTTCCGTGTCCACAGGTGGAAATGTGCAGGGGGCTCATTTGGTATAAGGTTCCTTCTGGTGGGAACACAGCGCTTAGAGGAAGAAACAACGAGCTGTTAGTTCACAGCGAGGGATCCTGGTGAGGAACTTGTAGCTGCAGGTTAGAGTCTGCTGTAATAAAATCATCCCTCAGAAACGAGCTGCAGCATGCCTCCATCACAGGACAGCCTGGCCTGCCAGGAGATGAACACTGCCCCCTCCTGGTGCCACCGTGCATGTCTTCACATGCATTTCAATGAGCTTCAGTTGTCCAGGATGAGAGCGGGACACTAGTTGTTCTGAGGAGAGATGAGGACCTGATGGAGGAGGCCACAGCTCACCTCAGGCTCTGCAGGGTGATCATCGTGCACGCTGCAGCACAGCCTCTCCTTTGTTGCACTTTACTCCAACTTAAACAAGACGTGTGAGATGAAAAGACTTTACAGCTTTAGTTTTCTTACGTTATAGTTTAGTTTTGACTGTGCAGCCTGTGATGATCTGTGACCTCCAACCATGTCCTGTAAATCACAACCTGCTGTGATTACACACTTTATGACCCTCCTCCACGCCTGGAGACTCCCCCCTGAAAATTACTACCCAGCTCCTGCTCTTTGCCTCCAATAAAAGCCTCGTTGTGCCAGACAGTAATTAGGAGCTTTGCTGTGTTTAGAAAGTCTTCAGTCCAACATGTCAGAGAGCCTGGTCCAGAAGATCTGCAGGCTTTTATCAGCAACACCAGGAACCTCTCACATAAAGTGTCAGACTTCATTCAAGCCGTGTCATTTATTCAGCATGATGAAGGTTTTATTCCATGCACAGTTGTCTGTGTAAAGTTCAGTGAAATAAATTCTTCATGTGGTTCAGTTTTACATCCTGTTTGCTGCTTGTGTTCATCTCTGTGGATAACTGTTGTAAAATGAGGCAGATGTTTTGGGCTGCAGAGGCTTCATGCAGTCAAACACCTGATGTGATTCAGAGTTTGCACCAACAGAGTCTCTTTTATTGACTCAAAGATGGAGGAAGGCCCCGGCTGGTTTGCGTTTGGCTCGTTTCAAATTAAAAGCATCTTCTCTGTGGAACAGCAGACTGTGTTTAGATATTGAGTTTTATTGAAGTGTTGGTGTCAAACTTCCTGTTTTAACTTTGTATTTTGACCAGCAGGTTTTGCTGGAATGGGTAACTTGCTAAAAGTCCTAACAAGAGAAATCGAGAACTATCCACACTTCTTCCTGGACTTTGAACGTAAGTGTGGAGGAGCAGGAGGAGGTGTGGGGCGGAGGGAAGGAGGTGCTTTCTTTTCTCTTGTGCTTTGTCTCTTCTTCTCTGCTCCTGCGTGGTTCTGACCCGTGGTTCTCTGTCGGCTCTGTTCATAACATTTATGTAACATCAGGCCCTTCTTTCTGTCCTTGTCTCCTGCAGAAGCCAGATGGGGAATCTGTTAAAAGTGCTCACTTGCACAGAGCTTGAGCAGGGACCAAACTTTTTTCTTGACTTTGAAAGTGAGCATAACTCTCTTCCTGTCCTTTAGACGCCTCTCCTTTCTTTAATCTTGTCCTTTTTATACTTTCTTCCATTTATTTTCCCTCTAGTGTGGCTGCTCAGAGGTCAGAGGTCAGCTCATTCAACCAACTCAACTGTTGGTGTTGCCTCTTTCAATCATGGTTATGCTTTTAAAGGAAGATTCTTATTATGTGGGCTTGAAAAATGCAGTTGACCTTTGACCTCTGCTGTCTGCATGAATGCTCCCGTGTTGCAGTTTCAACAACTCTTGATTTATTAAACCTTTACATGTTGTATCAAACATGCTTTTATTCCTGTTCTTGTCTTGTTCCACAGATCTGAGTTATTCTCCAAGAATCAATCAGTTGTGCACCAGACGTGTTATTTATGATATTATTTCACATTTCATGAGTGCAGAAACAACATTACTGCTCAAACAGACACCTCCTACAGAAGAAGGAGAACATGACACCCCCACAGTCAGGCTCTGTTGATCTACTCATTAGGAAATGATGGAAGCAGGAAGCTCCAGACCCAGAGTTTTAATTCATTCTTTGTTTGGAGCTGCTTCAGTGCACGATGCAGAAGCTGCAGGCAGATGTTACTGCAGACACAAACTGTCACAACTACTTTTAGCTTTTATAATTCAAGATTAAATTATAATCTCACAGTTTACTTGTGCTGACTGTAATACATCTGTCAGCTTTGCCTCCCACAGTGAATCCCTGAGAGGAGGCAGCACATTTCTGTCCCACGTTACGGAGCGAAATGGAGAAATTGAAAAGGCCTCCGCCTGTCCGTCCACGCATGTCGTGTCACAACTTGAAAAATAAGTGAGGCACCACCTTTTGTGGCTGCATGTCAGAGAAAGAGAGCTTCATTTGTAAAACTGGGTCGACACTGAATCCAACATGGCCGCCATCACCTTATGTACACAGACCCCCCCCCCCCAGTGCAGATCAAAGTAGAAGACTGCAGCGTGAAGTCTTGTCTGGTGCAAAGCTTTAGATAATTGTGAAAAGGCAGAATTTAATTTATTTCTGGTTGCCTCAGCATGACTGTTGTGTTTGTGTGTTTGTGGCGGTGTGCGCGCTGGAGTTCACGGATGTTTGTGTGTCAGATGCACAGCCAACAGACGGAGAGCGTGAGGTGTGGAACCAGGTGAACTCAGTCCTTCAGGACTCTGAGAGCATCCTGGCTGGCCTGCAGGCCTACAAAGGAGCAGGACAGGAAATCAGAGATGTGAGGAAACACACAATGAACACACAGTGAACACACAGTGAAGACTGTGAGCCTCATCATCCAGGTCTGACTGAATGCCACGTGTTGTGTTTAAATGATGATGAAGATTGTTTTTCTTCTTCAGGCCATTCAGAACCCCAACAAGCTGTCGCTGCAGGAGCGGGCCTGGACCTCCGTCTGCCCGCTCGTCATTAACCTGAAGACCTTCTACGATTTCTCCAACAGACTCGGTGTGTCACTGTGCCCTGAATGATCCAGCAGGAAACGTGTCCCTCTAAAGTTTTGTGATTTTATCAAAGAAAGAATGAATTAGAAACGCCTGATGTCACCATGTTGATAAATATGCTGCTGTTTGCAGCTGCTCAGTTAAATTTACAGCTGAAGCTGCTACAGATCATTAAAGCTCGTTGAGTCTTTCTGCTCGTCCAGTAAAGGCCCCCTGGGGAAAATATGAATTATTTACCTTCATAAAACCATTCTGAGGCAACATTAACAACTTCATCCTGATTTAACAAGCTTAAACTTCTAGCTTTATTTTTGAAAACTGTCAAATGTCTCCTTATGACCATGTCTGACAGACAAAGGGCAGGCAGCAATGTTTCTGTGTTTTAGTAAAATATCTCATGTACTGGACAGAATTTAATGAAACTATCAGAAGCTAATCACTGGATTCACATCTACACGTGTCTAACTCTTGAAGTCAACCCGATTCAAGATGGCCGCCACAGCCAGCTAACTTACGAAAACATAAAAACAGCTAAGAGTCAACTTTACAGCTATGGTGTGGTAGTAGCTGAGAGTACTCTGAGTGATGCACGGTGTGAGACAGCTCTACTTCAAGTTGTTGCATCAACTGTTGTCAACCCTGTTTGGCTGTTATTAGTGTTAGTAAAATATCTCATAACCCCCCGGACAGTTTTAAACTAAGTTTTTAAAAAAAAAAAAATCATTGTTTGTACATCTGAATAACTTTTCGTGTCAACCCAGTTCAGGATGATACAAACAAACAGTTTCACAGATGTGAGCTCAAACTTGATGTGGTAGTAGCTGAAAGTCGTCCTCAACACACTCTGAGCACTGAAAGATTACACAGAATGTTTCTTCACTGTTTGACTACAACGGCTCCAGCTTGTAAAACTGGAGGGGTGAAATGCTCGGACGTCAAAACATTTTTCAGCTCATCAGTCAACATTAGCATGTGTAGCCACTATAGAATGATTTAGAGCTCACAGCTGTTTCTACTCGTCTTAAAGGCATTGGTTGATTTCTGTGTTTGCTAACAGAAGATGCTCTGAAGAGCCTGCTGGAGTCCCTGACATGCCCCCCCCTCACCCCCACCCAGCACCTGGAGAGGGAGCAGGCGCTGGCCAAGCAGTTCGCAGAGATCCTGCACTTCACGCTGCGCTTTGATGAACTCAAGGTCTGACTCACTGATGAACTCATGGTCCTCTGGGCCGCTAACAAGGTTTAACGGTGCTGCTAACAGGGCTGCTAACGGTGCTGCTAACAGGACTGCCAACAGTGCTGCTAGCAGTGATGCTAACAGTGTTGCTAACAGTGCTGCTAACAGTACTGCTAACAGTGCTGCTAACAGTGTCGCTAACAGTGACACTAACAGTGCTGCTAACAGTGTCGCTAACAGTGCTGTTAACAGTGATGCTGCTAACAGTGACGCTAACAGTGCTGCTGCTAACAGTGCTGCTAACAGTGCTGTTAACAGTGACGCTAACAGTGCTGCTAACAGTGACGCTAACAGTGACGCTAACAGTGCCACAAGTTGGACTGAGTCTGTTCTGCTTGTCTTCAGATGAGGATTCCTGCCATTCAGAATGATTTCAGCTACTACAGACGGACCATCAGCCGAAACCGGCTGAACAACATGAATGTAAGTTATGAAGGAACGATCACGTTTTATACAAGCCCAATTCCAAAAATGTTGAATGTGTGAATGCAAGGATTTATTTTATTCACAATAAACTTAGAAACATCAAATTATTAAATTAAGAAATGTTACTGTGTTTGGAAAGAAACTAAGATCATTTTAGTTTGATGGCAGCAGCGCAGCTCAACAAGTTGAGACAGGTTGATACATATGAGAAACATGTGGAGCAGCATTCTGTGATCTGTCAGCAGTAAAGATGGGCACAGGTTCAGCAGTCTGTAAAACAGTCTAAAACAAGCTTGGTTCTTTTGTGGACATGGCTGCCTGGAAGTCTCAGATCATCGTGTGTAAACACAACGGACCTTCGTTTGTTACATCTCCATCTCAACCTTCTGGAGTCACCTCGTCTTTTAGCTTGTTGCTGTGAAAGAAACTTTTTCATGAAGGGGATGTGTGTTCTGTGTGATTTATTTCACTTCACACTTCAGAGACGGTATGAAGCCAATAAAATGTGTAATCACTGACCTGTCGGTCAGTGAGCTGAAGACGGTGGACGTTTCTAACAGGACATTAAAATGAAGGGAACAGACTTACTGTCAGTGTTTGACACTCTGGTTTTCACTGCAGCTGGACATTGAGAATGAAGTCAACAATGAGATGGCTAACAAGATGTCTCTGTTCTACGCTGAGGCCACGCCCATGCTGAAGACACTCAGCAATGCCACCACAAACTTTGTCACTGAGGTGAGAGCACAACGGTACTGGACCAACTGAGAATAGATCAGTCTCAACAAACTGGATTCTAGGTGTTTAGTTTAGGGAAACCAGTGATGTTGAACAACGTTAAGTCAGGTCCTCTGCACCAGAGGTGATGCTTTGTACTGCTAATAGTTTCAAAAATGTCCATCATAAGATTTATTTTGGATCTTGTCTTTTATAGAACAAAACTCTTCCTTTGGACAACACAACAGACTGTCTCAGCACCATGGCCAGTGTCTGTAAGGTCATGCTGGAAACACCGTGAGTTTGGGTTTACAGTGTTGTATGCACCATGATGACTGCAGCTGGTTATTGTCCCCTCACAAAGTCTGTGTGGGTGTGTGTGTGTGGGGGGGGGGGGGCTTCTGTTCGTCTGACCTGTGAGTTGGATAATTAGAAAAAGAAGTCAGATACTGACCTCCATGTTGCTGTGTGGCTGCAGCTAGGTATAAGAAAGATCACCTTCAAAACATGTCACCAGGTCAAAATTTAACATGGCCACTGTCTTATATGGTTCATACAAGATGACTGATGTACAAAACCATAAATATATTAACTGGCCACCCTGTCATTTAAGGAAACTATCTGTTTTAGCTTTTATATTTTATAAAAACATTTTTCTCAAATGGATGGGGTGGCCATAGATTAACCAATCGTGGTTGAGGCCACCAATAGTCACCCCCGTTGCTCCTGGTGGTGAATAAAATGTCTCCCTCCACTCAGCAGGATCCGTCACTCTGTTCTTCTCCACAGTGAACAAAGTAACTCCACCCTACCAGAGTATCTCACACCAAAAACATTTAGGGTATTTTTCAGCCTATAAGTCACAGTTTTATGCATAATTTGCATGACGTGCGACTTAAATGCTGAAGCTGTACCCCATAAATATAAACCAGTTTTTGGCTGAGATCTGACTGTTTTTATTCATTCTGACTGAAAATATTGAACACTACCATTTTCAGCCGCTAGATGGCACTCAAGAAGTATTTCATGCCGTTGTGTCATGTAATGTGTAAAAGTGGTTATTAATGACAGTCAGCTTGCCACATCGAGCCACCTTCATCCAGCTCACCTGGATCAACCATCAAATCATCTTTATTTCACTGCACCGCCCCTTTGAAATACAGCTGATGTGACTGTCATTTATTAAGCAAACATTAGAATGAGACACACCTTTACTATAATGTTGAACAAACAAATAATTGTTTTTAAGTGTTAATCTTGTTAAATTCTTGTTAAAGTCCTACCATGCACGCTCCTGCGGCCGCCATTTGGCAGTCAGTGGATTTTTGGCACAACACCGGCCCACATTTCTGGGTTGTTGGTGGTAACAAATAATAGATGCTACATATTTATGGATTTTTCCACTTGACACATTTGGACTAATGTGACTTATAGGGCGGAGCAACGTGTACGGCAGAAAATACGGTACTTCCATTAAGAGTTCAGTCCAGAGAAACCTTCACACATGCTCTGTTCAAACCTCAGAGACGGGACAGCAGCTCGTTTAGAAGCAGAACTAGTTTTTACTGTTGTCTCCGTGTCTTCCTCATCATCTGGTCCTGTCTTCTCCGGCCTCTTGGTGTTTTCAGGGAATACTCCAGTCGTTTCAGCAGCGAGGACACGCTCTTGTTCTGCATGAGGGTGATGGTGGGCGTCATCATTCTTTATGATCATGTGCACCCTAACGGTGCCTTTAACAAGTCCTCCAAAATAGATGTAAGTAGATTGCTCTTCATAGTGTGGACAGGATGTGTCTCTGCGCTGGACACGACTCTTTCTTTCTTTCAGATGAAAGGCTGCATCAAAGTCCTGAAGGAGCAGCCGGCAGAGAAGGTCGAGGGCCTCCTGAATGCACTCAGGTAGGTGGAGTCCTGGCTGTCTCCTTTTGACCGGTGACCTCATATGATTTTTTCTCTAAGGTCCACGTGGTTCTTGTCTCGTCAGGTTCACCACAAAACACCTGAATGATGAGTCCACTCCGAAGAACATCCGGACGATGCTCCAGTAATGGTTTCTTTTTTCAGTCCAAACAGAAAGGAAGCGGCTCATGCGCTGACCTCACATAAGATGTACATGTTTACATTATTTAAAAGACACAATGTTGATAGTTCTGTGTACTTTGGAAAGGACTCTGAGGACAGACGCCGTTCTTTCAGAGTCCTGCTGTCAGATACTGTTTGTAGAACACTGAGCTTCTTCAGAAGCACCTTGAAGTAGATCCAGTCTCCATCTCAGTCAATGAAACGTGTTAATTTAAACCTGATCCATGTTTTGGGACAGTTTCTGTCCAGACTGGTTGCTGGTTGTAATCCAGACTATCATACAAAAGGATGATGATCAGCACAGAATGTGTTCTGATAACACAGCATAGACGTAAGGAGGTTTTCCAGCCACTTTGCGGTGTGGTTCTGTGTGAAAGGCCTACAGAGTTAATGTCTTACCTGTTGCAGATGGCTTCTTGAATGACCTCAGTCTAAAGAAACAAAAGTTTGACAAGCTAACAGCTGGACCAAACACATCTGAAACCAAAGTGGATCTCTGTCATCATGAAATGGCTCCAAGGCGTTCTTCATTCAAACACTGTTTCATAAACCGCCTCTGGTTTTACATTTCTCCATCTAATAATAATAATAATAGTAATATGTTATGTGTTGTCATCATTGTATGTTCCCATACAAAGGCGATATTGGCTCTCTGCATTTAACCCATCCACCACCAGGTGGAGCAGTGGGCAGCTATTGGAAGCACCCAGGGAGCAACTGGGGATGAGGTGTCCTGCTCAGAGACACCACGAGAAGCATTATTAGCAGCAGCACACGGACTGCTGCAGCTGAGGGCCACACTCAGGATTAATTTAATGACAACAGCTGAGCTGTTTTAATGCAACAGAAACCTACTCTGATCTGGACCCGTTCACACTGGTCTGTGTAAACTGGAGTCGATGAACAATCCATCTGCAACAGGTAAGATATTGAATCCTCAGAACTTCTGTTAATCTACTGACATTAGTTTGGCTGTGAAAAGCTAATTCAGACGTTGTGTTGCTCAGAACAGAGACTTAATTAAAAGTTTCACTTCCAGCCCAAGAATCTGTTTGTACCAAAATGTTGTGAGAAGAACGACTGATCGAAGTCCATCAGCTTTTCTCTGCACGTGTGAGGCTTTCTTTAAAAGAAAAACCCAAAAATATATATTTAATTTTATATAAGTTATGATTTGTTTTGTTTTTAGTGGAACAAAGATGTTTGTTTTTTGTTTTTTTTTCTAAAAGTGGCCAAATCTGTTTAGAAAAGAGAATTTCCAGCTGTTGTCTTAACACCCATCATTTCCTGTCCTGTTTTTAAGCTTTGCCTCTTTCAAAATGTTTCTTAAATCAGATGTGGAAGAATCTTCTGTGAGCATCCTCTGGCACTGATCTACCTTCAGACTGCCTCACTGTGGACTGTGTTTAGAACATAATAATCCTGCTTGTTGCTGCAGGGGATTAAACTGGATTAGACAATCTGACGAATAACTGTGCTTCTTTTATTATAAACTATGAGACCAATGAGTGTGCACTAATGAACAAACCTGTGTAGACTCCATCTGTTTTGTTTTTAATATAAACCTTCCTATGCCGGGCAATTCACCGTTTTAATACATTACATGAATATAACCAGCTGCATGGAAGTGTTGTAAATTACCCCACAAAGTTCTGTTTTTGTATATCTTTACTGGTTTCATCCATAAAGTCTGTAAACATGTTCACTAACGTCACATCAAGCAGTCGTTCACTGGTTTGTTCAGAAAACTATAAATATTTCCATGAGCATGGCTTTGGAGACCTGCTCCATGCAGTGAAATATGAATCATGTTATTTTAAAACACAACAATCTCTTCTGCTGTTTGGAGTCTCCTTCTTCGCCGATGATCTGCTGCTGTGTGTTGAATGCAAGGACTGTTTTAAATTCTCATGTCTGGTCCTAAACTGACAGCTAATGTTTCAGTTTATATCATTTGCTTTGGCTTTGTTGCAAACTGAATGGGTTGTGTGGAGTGGATAATAAAGTTGGTACATTTGTTTAAAAAACAAGTTTGTTTCTCTTCTTTTTGTGTACAGCCTTTGCAGTTAAAGTTCAGTTGGTCAATAAACATTTTATTTTAGTAAAACTGATTCATGAATATGCAAAGTTGTGGTAAGCATTGTAAAATATTGTGCAGTTTGTGTGCAATTTATTGGAAATGTTTGCATTATCAAGATTTTTTTGTTTTTATTATATCCTGCCTGTTTTCGATGGTGTGCTCTGTTTGCACGTGTTAAAAGTCTATTTCTGAGATTTCACAGGAGGTTGTCGTGAAACAGCAGTGAAGGCTGCCTGTGGGACAGATGTGGTTGGCAGGCCGCAGACTGAAGAAGTCCTCTGGATGGAAGATGAAATGTTTCTCACTTAAAGAAACTGGTCCAGATGACACCATTTAACCTTTTTTGCCCCTGCTCAAATTATTACATGTAGTATTTAAAACATATTTAAAAATGAACAAACTTCTGATTTGTAACTACGGTATTGTAAGAAAAAACTTGTCAGCCAAATTAAACCCTCATGGAGCTGGGTAAAGTCAGTGACACTTGTTTTTTTTTTTTCTGGTTTTATTTGTATTTTTAGGGGTGCAGTCAATTGTAGCAATAATGAAGGGTGACACTTTTTTTTTATCTCAGCTCCACTACATTTGTTTTATTTATTTTTCATTCATTAAAGTGGGGCATCAGCTGGTCAGTTTACTGACCAACAACAACTTCATTAATATGTCAGAGTATCTTTATTGACATTGCACCGAGGTACAACGGGAATATGTACGAACAGTTGTCCGAAAGATGGACTTAAGTGTGTGAAGCTGCAGGTAGAGTCAGCGCGGCCATCTTATTCCTTATCAGAATAGTAATCTTAGATATGAAAAAGGGGAAGAATCATGAGGGTAGAAAGTGGTATTACAAAAAAGATCTTTCACATCTTGTCTATCAGGACATGATCTGAGACATCAAAAAAACTACCAGCAAGCACAATTAAAAACAGATTACATATGCATTTGAGGTCTAAGCAGTGAGATTCGTCCATGAGCCTCATTCAGATCAGCTACAGTTTCT
>JARVGQ010000210.1:2670523-2684418 GCA_031762355.1 Hypsolebias martinsi
CTTCTCACCAAGCTGCTTGCCAGTTGTCCTGTGACCCATCCCATCCTTGTGCAGGTCTACAATCTTGTGCCTTGTGTCCTTAGACAGCTCTTTGGTCTTTTCCATGGTGGAGAGGTTGGATTGTGATTGATTGTGTGTGGACAGGTAACAAGCTCAAACAGGTGCAATTAATACAGGTAATGAGTGCAGAATAGGAGAGCTTCTTAAAGAAAAACTTACAGGTCCGTGAGAGAGAGAATTCCTGCTGGTTGGTAGGTAATCAAATACTTGTTTCATGCAATTAAATGCAAATTAATTATCTACAATAAAAATTACAAACCTCTCCATTTTTTGTAGGTGGGAAAACTTGAAAAATCAACAATCAGACTTGTTTTCCCCACTGTATGTATGTATGTATGTATGTATGTATGTTTGCATGTCTGTATGCATGTATATATGTATGTACTGTATATTATTATTTTTATACTCTCATTCTAAAGTTTGCTGACCTTGTGGGGTTGCTGTTCCAGGTCATGGGCTGTGGATGTTTCAGTATGGAGATAAGAGACCTGTGTTTGATGTTCTAAGTCCTGAAGGGAAAGACTTATCACCGTTCATGTCAGCCATTTACCTCTTCCTCACTATGATCATTGTCTTTCAGGTATGAAACTAAAATTACAGATAAGGCATGCAAAGTCACCCTGTATCTGAGTTTTAAAGGCAGTACCGTTAATCAAAATGTTGGCTGTAGTTATTCCGCAGTTATTCTTTCTGAGTATTTGACCTCTAACCCTTGTCATCACCTAAAGTCTGGGAAAAGCAGTGTGTGTGCTGCTTCATGCTGCACGTTACAACGTTAATACAAGATCAAATCAGTGAAAAGTGACACTGAAAATCTATTGATGTTGGCTTTCGGGTAGATCATCAATGAAAATGTCACCCTGCTCCGTGTCAGAGACCACAGCTGGGATTTGATCTCTGATAGTTTGACACAGATGGGAGATAGCAGAGTGTATAAACACTATCCATGTCAGAAATGATGTTGAGTCACTTTAAAATAAACACCTGCTGGCGTTCAGGCACACAAGGACAGCGACCTGACTAAAGGCTGGTTTATAACTCTAGTCTTACATCTCGCTTATATGGGTGCGTGATGAAAATTGCATAGCATTCCTCTTTTACCACATGCTGACACCCTGTCTTGTGCATTGCCCCCAGTCAGAAGTGTCTTGCAGGCTAGGTGGCACATATTGTGTGATAGGTCAGAACTTCATGGACATGTTTATGTGGCACAGCACATGCTTCTTCTTCTGCATGTCAGTTCACTTGCCTCTTTTCGGCTAAAATAAGATAAGATAATAAGAAAAGACAGAACATTATTGATCCCACAAGAAATCGTTGTGCCAGAGTTTCAGTACAAAGAAACATACACAAGAATCACACAAGATATAAAAAAACAACAGAGAATATAAAAACACCAACAATTAAGGTCTAAAACAGGTCAGGTGCAGACAGAAACATTAACGTGTTTATTGTAGTACAGGATTAATTTTATTGTCCTATGTACAGAAAAGGGGAGGAGTTTAAAAGTTTGAAGGACTTCCTGTGTTGTTCTGTGGAGCACCTCGGTGGTCTCAATCTACGACTGAAGGTGCTGTGGTAAGAGTCCAGTGTGTCATGCAGGGTGTGTGATGTGTTGTTCAGGATCTGGAGCAGTTTCCTCAGCATCCTCTGCTCAGACACCTCGGTCAGAGACTGCAGGTCCACTCCCAGAACTGAGCCAGCTCTCTTGATGAGCTTATTGAGTCTGTTGGCATCAGCTTTCTTCATCCTGCTGCCCCAGCACACCACAGAGTAGAAGAAGACACTGGAGACCACTGAGTGGTAAAACATCTGCAGCATGGTCCTGCAGACGTTAACGGACCTGAGTCTCCTCTGAAGAAAAAGGCGACTGCTCTTTCTTGTAGAGGGTGTTGGTGTTAGCTGTCCAGTCCAGGTGGACCCCCAGGTACTTGTAGCAGTCCACAGTGTCCACCTTTGATGTCGATAGGGCTTTTTTTGTGGGGGTGGGGGAATGACATGGCTTCTTTCCATGTGGTGGAAAAACCATGGCATTGCCTTTGTCTGTGTGTGTATGTGTGTGTACATTTGTCTGTCAGCAAAAAACAATCTTGTGACTCTGTTTTAATAAAACTCAAGTAATGAACATTCCTGATGAAACGTAATCATTGGATGTGCATCCACAGCTTTTGAAATTAACCTGGGATGTCTACTCGGCTAATCAACATTAGCAAACAAAATATTTACTGTCAGTGTCACAGGTATTGAGCTAAAATTTGGTGTGGCAGTAGCTGAGAATCATTCCCATCACATATGCTGAGCCCTAACTTATTGTGTGATACTGATTGTTAAAGACGGGGTTTGCAAAGCATTGGTCAATATTCATACACATACAGAGACACATCAGTTGTACGTGCCCGTCTAGTGATTACTTTTTCTGCAAAATCCATCCAGTTGTTCACGAGATATTTTGCTAAAATCACACGCACACACATACATACACACACACACTCCACCCTCTTGGTAGTAGGCAATAATGATGCAAATAAACCTTTTGTCAAAATATATCTGTATAGACATCGAATGGCAAACAGTATCAGTATTTTTATAAACTGGCTTGTCTTCCTGTCACTCTGTGATGATTGCAGCAAAGTGTTGGTGACATATTTACCCCATGCAGCTGCCTCTGTTTCCTCCTTTCATCTTTAATGTCTTGCTGTGATATCTGGCAGATGCACAGGTCAAAATAATGTGCAGATTTATCTGTGCACTGCTGCACGTGCAATGGTTTAGATCCACTCCTGATGAGTTGTCATGAGCTCTAGAGAACTCAAATACATCGTAAGGTTGTATCATTATATGTGCAAAAATGTATCTGCATTACTATGAAAAGTATGAAATGGCACATCACTGTATTGTATTCTGCATTTATTTTCTCCAGTCTTTAACAATATTACATTTTATTTAGCTCTTTGACTCAATTTTCTTTTTTTTTTTTTTCTTTTTTTTTATATATCCTAATGTTTTTTCGGTTCATTTAATTATATTTTTACCAGTTTTAACCAACTTTATCCAGTGATTTGTTACTTTGATCTGTTTTGTACTGTTATTTACTGTCAGTGTTTATGATTTGTTTTAACCAGTTGAACTGCTTTATTTTATTTTTTCAATTTTGCTTAAAGCTAATTGTTGAGCTGTTTTGTTCCTTATCCATTTCTGTAACGACAAGCTCTAAATATTTGTACAACACTGTCTCCTCTCCTAGGTGCTGATACCCATCTCTCTTTTTGTGTCAATTGAAATTGTCAAAATCTGCCAAGTGTACTTCATACATCAGGACTTGGACCTGTACGATGAGGAGACAGACTCTCACCTGCAGTGCAGAGCACTTAATATCACTGAGGATCTGGGCCAGATGCAGTACATCTTCTCTGACAAGACTGGCACACTGACTGAAAACAAGATGGTGTTCCGGCGCTGCACTGTGGCAGGGGTGGAGTACTCCCATGATGCAAACGGTGAGATGAGTCAGCCAACGCACACCCCTCTGTGAAAACTGTCAATCCCAGTCACTTTTTAAAGTCATATGTGTGTGGACGTGTGTGTTATGTAGCTAGAAGAATTGCCATGTATCAGGAAATTGATTCAGAGGAGGAGGAATGTATGTCTCGTGGTGGCACCCTGCCCAGGCGGGACAGCATAACCAGCCACCACAGTGCCCGTGTAGTGCTGCGCTCCCACAGCACCAAGTCTCACCGCAGGACCGGCAGCAGGGCGGAGGCCAAACGAGCCAGCATTCTGTCGAAGCACACAGCCTTCAGCAGCCCCATGGTCCGTTCATTTCACCATCCCACCATCCGCCACCTTAAGCTGTTTGTTTTTCATTAATAACCTCCCCGGTCTCACAGGAGAAAGACGTCACTCCTGACCCTCAGCTCCTGGACAAGGTCAATGAATGCAGCAGTCAGATGGACTTCATGCGCTTCCACAGCCAGCCCATGTCCCAGTTGCCCTCTGACCTCTCTGACATCATGGATTTCTTCATTGCTCTCACCATCTGCAACACAGTGGTGGTGTCGTCCCCAAACCAGCCCAGGCACAAGGTAAAGCTAAGTCTCTGTGTGTGTACTTTTGTGTGTGTGTGTGTGTGTGTGTGTGTGTGTGTGTGTGTGCGTGCGTGCATGCGCGCATATGCCATTCATTGTTTTTTTATTGTAAAATATGTTTGTTTGACATGGCAGGATTTGAGTTTGTAGCATGGTGCTCCCAGATTATCTGTCACTTGGTGCTGAAGTTTGAAGATGCAGCATCCTCTTCTTGTTGCATCTGTCATGTTGTTATTAGAGGATGTTCCTACTCTTAAAAAAAAGAACTTCTTCTCTATGTACTGGGAATAATTAGCCCAGTCTATTTTTATAACTCCCACAAAGTATTTTTGAGGAATCTTTCCTTTGATGGTTTAAGGTCAATATTTGACAGGAAGCAACAGGAGAGTTGGCTCAGACGACAAACATTGCAGTAATGTACTAAGTTTACCATTTATTATTGGACCTTCATACAATGGTGCTTGAAAGTTGGTGAACTTTTTATAATTTTCTATATTTCTGCATGAATATGACCTAAAACATCAGATTTTCACACATGTCCTAAAAGTAGATGAAGAGAACCCAGTTAAACAAATTAAAGAAATGAAACCAAAATTTTATACTCAGTCAATGATCCAGTATTATATATCTGTGATGGTAAACGTATGTGAACCTCTAGGATTATCAGTTAATTTGAAGGTGAAATTAGAGTTTTCAATCAGTGGATGATGATCAGGTGTGAGTGGACACCCTGCTTGATTTAAAGAACAGGATCTATCAAAGTCTGATCTTCACAACATGTTGGTGGAAGTGGATCATGGAGGAACACAGGAGATTTCTGAGGAGCTCAGAAAAAGAGTTGTTGATGCTCATCAGGCTGTAAAAGGTTACAAAACCATCTCTGAAGAGTTTGGACTCCATCACTCCACAGACAGATTGTGGACAAAAGGAGGAAATTCAAGACCATCGTTACCCTCCCCAGGAGTGGTGGACCAACAAAGATCACTCCAAGAGCAAGATGTGGAATGGGGTCATAAAGGAGCCCATGGTAACATCTAACAACTGAAGGCTTCTCGCACATCAGTGTTAATGTTCATGAGTCCACCTTCAGGAGAACTCTGAACAACAATGGTTGTCACGGCAGGGTTGAAGGAAAAAGCCACTGCTCTCCAAAAAGAACATGGCTGCTCATCTGCAGTTCGCTAAAGATCATGTGGACACGCCAGAAGACTGTTGGAAGAATGTGTTGTGGACAGACGAGACCAAAATAAAACTTTTTGGTTTAAATGAAAAGTGTTCAGAGAAAGAAAACTCTACATTCCTGCAGAAGAACCTTATCCCATCGGTGAAACATGGTGGTGGTAGTATCATGGTTTGGGCCTGTTTTGCTGCATCTGGGCCAGGACAGCATGCCATCATTGACGAAACAATGAATTCTGAATTATATCAGATAATTCTAAAGGAAAATGTCACAACATCTGTTCATGAACTGCATCTCAAGAGAAGGTGGGTCATGCAGCAACACAATGACCCTCAGCACACAAGATGTTCTACCAAAGAATGGTTCAAGAAGAATAAATTTCATGTTTTGGAATGGCCAAGTCAAAGTCCTGACCTTAACCCAATCCAGATGTTGTGGAAGGACCTCAAGCAGCAGTTAATGTGAGGAAACCACCACGATCCAGAGTTGAAGCTGTTCAGTACAGATGAATGGATAAAATCCATCCAAGCTGGTGTTCTGGACTGATCAACAGTTACTGGAAACATTTAGTTGCAACAATAACTGCAACTGCACGTACTTTTACTACTCACAAATATGCAATATTGTATAATTGTCCTCACTACAAAAATGTCCCAAGTATAATATTTTTGTCTCATTTGTTTAACTGGGTTCTCTTTATCTACTGTAAGGGCATGTGTGAAAATCGGATGATGCTTTAGGTCATATTTCTGCAGAAATATAGAAAATTATAAAGAGTTCACAAACTTTCAAGCATCACTGAGTTGTCCTGCAGCTACAAATATTTGATGCAGGCAGATTTGATTTAGACAAAGAAAAGATGTGCTCTTCTGTTGCAAAGTCATCACAGATGTTCCTCTTTCTCTGTTTCCGTGGCGTGACTCAGACCGTCTGCCAGCGTGGACCACGTACGTTCTGTAAACCTACCTGTTCTTTGTTGGTTTCAAACTTTTTCCACAGGATAAATGTGCTGACTGCATTTCTTTCAACAGGAAAAACCGGCTACAGCTCTGAAAGACGGTCAAACCAAGACTG
Source organism: Hypsolebias martinsi (assembly GCA_031762355.1). Taxonomy (NCBI): domain Eukaryota; kingdom Metazoa; phylum Chordata; class Actinopteri; order Cyprinodontiformes; family Rivulidae; genus Hypsolebias; species Hypsolebias martinsi. The sequence continues at coordinate 2,676,923 of JARVGQ010000210.1, forward strand.
AGATTCTGCAAGCGTGTCATGATGAAGGTAAAAAACACAACAATGACAGAGGCACAGCAGCGCTGCTGGAGCCGTCTCAGTATTTACATTAAGTCAGGGAACCAGTGAGGAGCAGGGCCTCCTGACAACGTTTGATGTTTCAGCAGGAGAAGACTGTAAAGAGAACCTAGATCAAAAGGAACATTAAAGCTGCTCATTTAGAGTTACCATGGTAACCACTCAGTCGTGTCTGTCACTCCCTGGCAATAGTTCTCATAAACTGTCACAGTTGGACCCAGGAATGAAGAGCTCAAACCAAAAACCTTCAGATTTATTAAATAAAAATAAAAAAAAGTCTGATGTGGCTGCAACAAGACAAACAACAAACATGAGAAGCACAGAGGAGACTCTGACATGGTGTGAGACAACACAATGCCAGACTGCAGGTGTATTGAAGACCAGGAGAACACAAAGACCAGTTGATGAGATGAGTGGAGACACCTGGGCTCACCAGGTTTCATATCACCGAGAGACAGGGAGCGGCAGGAAACACAGGAGACAACCGAACATACCGAAACAACAGAAGCAGGCAAACAACAATGCAGAGTAGAAAGCAGTATACACAGTATTATAGCCATATATAGTATTAAGCCACTGGATGTCCCTGTTTCATGTGAGATATGACAAGAAGTTCTTCACCTCCAGGTTCAGAAGAAACGTCTGAGCTCAGCTTCAGTGGAAGTCGACAGGAGTTTGGACCTGTGCACAGACTGAGATGAAACACCCACATTTTTCTATAAACACTATAAAACGTGTAAAACTAAAGAAGCACTTGTTTGCAAACGTTCAGACAGCTCAGAAGTTTGAGTGCAACGTTGTCTCAGTTTAAGTTGAACAATCTGGTAAAAATCTTTAAACATGTCAAAATGTCTGGTAGAGTCCGACATCCCGACCCGTTAAAACTTCCAGTGATGTTTGATGAGCTACAGAGCTCTGGAGAGGCCCAGGCTTTTTCTCTTGCTTCATCCAAATTGCACAGTTTGATGGATTTTTGTACTTTTTATTTTATTTTTTATATTAGGGGGAAATAACTAATGTATGTATTTAATAGAATCTCTAATCTTTTCTTGTCTAATCTAAACACTTCTTACACAGTTTACACACAGAACAAATACATTTTGTCATCATGAATAATTTTTTTTAAAGTCCCAACGTATTATGTTTTTTTAAGACTTTGATGGATTTTCAGTCATTTAAATTTTAATCCTTCAGGATTCACCCTGATCAGATGATCGAGGCCCCAACAGAACATGTTATACATTTATTTGTGAAGTTTTAATTGTTTTAAAAAGCCTAATATTATTCTATTCATTAATTTCATTTAGGACACATGCAGGTCCAGAGACCAAAACAAACTATAAACTTGTTATTTAAACTAATAAAATGAATAATTAGTGAAACAATCTTTTAATTTTTAATCAACTCTATTGAATATCATTTATAATGAAGCTTCAGTGAAACAAATCAGCGCTCTCCTTGTTTTTCAGCCAGCGAGCCCCAAGAGCGAGGACAGAACCCCATCTCCGAGGTTTCCTCCCCACAGAGGAGCCACGAGGAGGAGCCGGGCGGAGGAGAACAGACATTAGAGGAGGGACAGGAGGTAGAGGAGGAGGAGCACTGTGAGGAGACGCCCGAGGATGAGGAGGTGAAGGTGGAGTGGCCAACAGGAGTACCGCAGGCGTCGGACAAAGAGCTGGCCAAGCTGGCCCACACAGAGGGGGTAAGATCACACTGCAGCTGCCGGAAACCTCAGAACCAGAACCTGGTCTGGGTCTCAGAGTTACTCCAGTGCTCCACAGACCTTTACGATGTTTGCATCTCCTTCCATCTCCATCCACCATGAGCAGCCCCGGTGTTCGTCTGCACTCCCATGACATGAAGTTTATGCTTCCTCTGTGAGATCATCGTCAGCCTCCACCCATGTTCCTGCAGTGCTCCACCCTGCTCAGAGTTGAGCCTGAGCCAGCGTGTGATGTCTTGGGGAGGAGTTCCTGCACTGAGGAGGAATCAGAGTTACAGTGTAACAAATAAAAGAAACAGGCTGAGAGCCTCACGATCATCCGACTGATTAATGTGGAAAACATTGAACACTGACCTTGATCATCACAAACACACCGTTTGTTGTGCAACTGGAGATTCTGTCTGTCTGTCTGTCTGTCTGTCTGTCTGTCTGTATGTCTGTCTGTCTGTCTGTATGTCTGTATGTCTGTCTGTCTGTCTTATGAGCTGGAAAACTTAAAAATAAGCACCTTTCATTTTGGTGTGTGGCTGCAGCTACAGTAGGTGTCAGAAAGTTCAGGAGTGTTTCTGCTCTAACGACCTGAATCAAGGGGTGATGATAAGCAGTCTTCTGCAGAACATGAAGAGGTGATACATCCATTGAATCTGGTGTGATGGAGCTGGAAAATGAATCAATTGTGCAGGAAAGTGGCCCTGGAGGAACAGGATTGGACATACAGGTTGATATTAAAATTATTAATACAAAGTATTCAGCTTTATTTCCCTGATAGAACGTGAAAAATAAAGTCCACCCACTTTCAGTTCTAGCTTTTTTGGTGTCAAGACATAAAAACAACTTGGTCTTAACCAGATACGACATCTATTCAACTCTGTGTACAAACACACAACTGATTTCATCCATCCTTCTTCTTGATCTGCTTTTAGGACATTGTCTTTTGGCAGCCGGTGTCTGTCTGCAGCAGTGCAGGAGGCAGGGACATGTCCATCAGAGAGACACACAAATGTTCACACTCTCACTCACATCTAGGGACAATTAAGGGTTACAACAGATTCCACCTTGGTGATAGTCACAGATACATCCAAAGTAAAAAAGCTGTGTCTGAACTCTAAAGTTCCCCCATGACAAGACAGCTTGTAGGAACTTCTCTTACAGCTGAGACCCTGCTTGGTCCAAGCTGCAGCTGTCATGGCCTCACATTTGACTCTAGATAAGTCTGGTTACAGAGAACTTCACAGTCAGGTGCCCTGGTTCTGTGGCTGAACACGTCCACACCATCAGCCCTCCATCAGTGTGCTCAGCTGTTGAGTTCTTACTAAAAAGACTGTTTGGCTTTCACAAAGCATTGTGGGTAATCCTATCTGTCTCATCTGTCCAAAGGACATTGCTTTAAATGTCTGTGCAGAACCACCTCAGCTCTTTTTTAAAGTGAAGAAGCAGCAGTCCACAGATGGTCGTCATCCTTTTTCTAAGGTTGAGCCTGGTCACTCATGGGGAAAGATTTTGTTCTTTCAGTCACAATCCATGTTTCACGACCGCAGATGAGAGGTTTTACAGAAGGTTCTTTCACAAAACGCCTCAGGCCAGGACCGAGACAGTTCTCGCCACCTCAATGAGTCTTCTGGATGGACCGAGGAGGCGGGGGGGGTCAAAGACGGCCCACCTCTGTACTGCCAAGTGAGGTAGTAACAGAGACGAACTGGCTGACATGTAAGAAGTTCAGGCGCAGTGCCACAGCTCAGTGTGACATCAGTGTGTGATCGTCCGCTCGCAGGGTTAAACAACAATCACATTTATTCCCGAGGGAACAGCAATGATGGTGCACAGCAACGTTGTAGTTAATTAAAAAAAAAGTTAACAACAAACAGGATAGCTAAACTGAGATAATTCATCCTGTTTTGTAAATGACACGAGGGAGATGTCGTCACACGTTTAACGTCATGCAGTACTTCAGAACCGCTGAGTTCCAGTAATGTTTCATGAAACAGCAGACTGAGCAGTAAACACAGAGCTTCAGCTTTCTGCTCAGCTCCTTCACTGTGACAGACCGGAGCTGTGCCCTAATTACTGCTAACGAGGCCCGGACCTGTTGGTCCACCTCTTTCCATGATTAGTGAACAAGACGCCAAGATACTTGAGCTTCTTCACAGGCATAGAGAAACCAGGGCACATCCTGGAGCCTGGATCACAAGGGCCTGCTGGTTGAGCCTGGACCATAAGGGTTTGCTGGATGGGCCCTGATTCCTGGAGCTCAGACAGACCAGGCCTGAAACTGCCACAGGAGGTCTCCTCCACATGGCAGGTGAGGGCAGGGCCCCAGGTGCTCTGATCCTGTCGCTACATGGTATTCATTCATTCAACCTTTATTTATACAGGTCAGTCTCATTGAGCCTCGAAGACTCATTTTCAAGAGAATGAACAAAATAAACAGAGTCTTGTACATTTTTTAAAGAACATCAGCTGCACAAGCTCTAATTTCAGCCTCACGTTATAGTTTAGGGTCAACAGCTGTAGTTTTTCAACATTTCTTTGAGCGTGTGTCTTTAAGCTCCCACTCATACTTCCAGTCCTAATGTTTGTGCTTTATATGAGATAACGGGATCTCCAATCTGTTTCTAATGATGTTTCACTCAGTTTGACAGGGTTAATGTTAGTCTCTGCAGCTCATACAGTTTCTTCAGGTCCTTTAACTCTTGGAAACTTTTCGTGCCAGAGTTCTTCACTGCCACTGCATAGTGCAACAAACAAAGATCATCTGTGAAGTTAAAGGTTGAAGTTGGTAAAGAGTTTGTGCTGCTCTTCTGCTGACCTCAGAGAATAACTGACCTAGAAATGTAGGAACATAAAACTGTGGGGTGTTTTTAAATTTTTACAGGAAAAAGGTTTTAACAGGGATGGACACAGTTTCAAGCCTAATTTAGGTTTAAGCTCTTAAGAAGAAGTTGAAGACAAAACATCGTTTCTCCTCTCTGTTTCTCCTGTAGAACTCCTCCCCAGATGGTCTAGTGTCCATCCTGAAGAGGAGGCGAGCTTCTCTGGATGGGCTGCCTCCTCCTAGCAGCACCTCAGACAAACAGAGCTCCAAACGTAAAGTTCGATTCAGCGATCCTGAGGATGGCATCGAGCAAGGTGACAGGAAACTGTGCCATATCTGACTGGATACAGAAGGCATGAATGTGTGTTTGGATTCTACCACAATGCTCCTAATGTTGCTTCATGTCCTCCTTGTAGATGAGGTGGGAGGAGACTCGTGTCTCATCCTGCTGCTGCTGTGTCTGGTGACTGTGGTGATCAGTGTTGGAGGGACTGCACTCTACTGCACCCTGGTGGGGACGTACTCCAACATCTGCACGGACTTCTACCGCAACGTTGACTTCTATGTCTCAAATGTTTGTGGGTTCTTCGAAGGGCTCGGACACTGGCTGTCCATCCGGACTTAGACCGTCCATTTGGAGACAGAAGCTGCTTCAGAATGCTGCGGCGAGGACAGAGACTTCAGTTACGGGTGATATGATGGGACCTTCAAGACCAGGTTCTGTCCTCAGAGTTTAGAGTCCATGAGTCTCTTTGAGACTTCAGCTAGACTCAGAATATATCTGAAGATGTTCTCAAAGAAATATTTAACTGTGAAAACTGCCAAAATCTACGTCTTCACATAAAGACGTACATGTGTTGTAGAAAAAAAAAAAAAAAACAGAAACCTCTTTACTGCTGTCTCTGGTCCAGATACCACACAAGAGAGCTAATAACTCTTAGACACAGTTTGTAGATTGAAACTGAAGTAGTTAGTCTAGTTTTTGTTCCCAACGGATTTGTGGTGTTTGTAAATGTTGATGCATTAGTGAGATTTGTGTTTAAAACTGTCATTATAAACAATCAGATCATTTTTCAGATACATTTCTTAAAACATCAAATGACTCAGTGAAGGCAACTTCAGTCCCATATATGGACAGACCAGGATTATGGACAGACCAGGGTTGTGGACAGACCAGGGCTATGGACAGACCAGGGCTATGGACAGACCAGGGTTATGGACAGACCAGGGTTGTGGACAGACCAGGGTTATGGACAGACCAGGGCTATGGACAGACCAGGGGTATGGACAGACCAGGGTTATGGACAGACCAGGGGTATGGACAGACCAGGGCTGTGGACAGACCAGGGCTATGGACAGACCAGGGTGATGGACAGACCAGGGTTGTGGACAGACCAGGGTTATGGACAGACCAGGGGTATGGACAGACTATGGATATGGACAGACCGGGGTTATAGACAGACCACAGATATGGATTGACCAGGGATAGGGACAGACCAGATTATGGGCAGACCAGAGGTGTGGACAGACCAGGGATATGGACAGACTAGGGTTATGGATAGACCAGGGATATGGATGGACCAAGGATATGGACAAAATCAGCTTCTTCCAGGTGCTGATGGGACTGAGAAAGTCTGAGAAGTATTCACTGCCCAACAACATAACTGGCTGAGGTCAACACCTTCACTAAAAATTGTTGGTAAAGTGTTGCTTTTCCCACCTCAGCCACTTGACAGTTTGTCAGAATCTCCTCTGAGCCAGTCAAGAGTCTTTATCCAAGACCTCACTGAACTCCTCCCTCATCTGAGCTTTTGCCTCAGCTACAGTCAGGGCTGCAGCCCACTGATACTCTTCAGCTGCCTCTGGAGTCCTTCCAGTCAACGAGGCCTGATAGAATTTCTTCAACTTGAAGGACTTCCTAACTCTGAGTGTCCACCATTGAGTTTGAGTATCGCTGCCACGAGCAGCACCAACCACCTTGTGGCTACAGCCCAAGGCAGCCGCCTCGACAATAGTCATGGACTCACAGAAAGGTTTGTTAAAGTCATTTTAAGCTTGACTCTAACGTTTTGTTTTGCTCAGTTTAAATCTATCCATGCTTTTTTACCTGCTTTTTGGTCGGGTTGCAGAAGCATTAGGTCCATGAGGGAAATCCTGAACATTTTAATGTGTTCTAAGGCCAGAGAGGATATGTAATACTTTCAGAAAGGTCTGGGTCTACCCAAGGATGCCATCCTATTGGGATGCGCCCAGAAAGCCCCTTGCATCCACAAATTTGTTATTTCGGTCATGAGCCACATCTTATGGCCATAGATTAGGGATGGGATGTAGACAGATCAGTAAATTGAGAGCATGTCTTTCAGCTCTGCTCCTACTTACCTCAGTAGACTGGAGCAGCATCCTTATTACTGCAGATGAAGCTCTATCAGTCCATCTCCCACTCCATCCTACTATTACTCACACTGAATGTCATGGCTTATAGATGCTAACAGAACCACATCATCTGCATAACACAGAGGCAAGACCCTGAGGTTCCCAAACCAAAAACCTGAGATCCTGCTTATAGAAAGTTACAGTCTCTGTCTCTACAATGTTTATTTTTTTTTAAAGCAAGAAGATAAATGTTTGACTCAAAGAAATTTACTATACAGGTAGTCCTCGATATACGACCTAGTTCTGTTACAACGGCCCAGTTGTATACCGATTTGAACGTAAACCGATGTTCACACAAGCCGCCACTTAGACTGTACGTACTGTACATGTACAGTTACCAAGCACTCCACCTATCTTAACACAGTACCCTACATAATGTTCAAAAAACACATATATGTACAGTACTGTACATTTTGATGAATAAAATACATTTTATTGATAAATAAAAAATATTAATTTCTTACTTTGAGC
>JARVGQ010000210.1:2826513-2837666 GCA_031762355.1 Hypsolebias martinsi
TTTGTCCTTGCTAAGAGTGGTGAGTGCATCCCTCTCTTCTCTACTGATGTTGGAAGGTGGTGGTTTGGCATTACTGAGGCAGGCTGAAACTTTGATTCTGAGTCGTTCTGCTTCAAATTCTTTAATTTTGTTGTTACGGATGGCATAAATCATAATGTTCAGCTCTTTCAGGACAATCCTGCTATGACGTTTGGTATTGGTGCAACTAGCTTTTTGAAATATTTTGCCCTTTCTGCCATTTTTTTTGCATTCATTTTACATCCTTCAGATCTGTATATCTGTTTAGAACCTTTTACTGCTCCTTTCACATTTTGTTCTGGTTCAGCTTTCTTCTGCAAATTTAAACTTTTTTTCAGCTACTTTCATTAATTTCAGCTGTTTTTTCACCTGTTTTGTGCTTGGTTCAGATTCTTGCTACTAACTACAAATTTTTTTCATTTTTTTCTAACTTCTTTCTGCTAATTTCAGCTGTTTTATTCCTCCTTTCATCTTCTTTCTGTAAATTTCAGCCTTTTCTCCTATTTCAACTACTATTGTGCTGTTTCTATGCTAATTTTAGCCTTTTCAGCTAATTCCACATTATTTACACTCATTTCAACTTTTTTCAGCCTAATTCAGCAAAAATGTGCTCTCGCCATTCCCTTCTTGTAATTCAAGCTTCTTTCTGCCTTTTTAGCTACTTTTCAGCTGTTTTGCGCTAATTTAAGCTTTTCAGATAATTTCTACTTTTTTATCTGCTTCTTTCAGCCTAATTGTGCAAACATGTTCTGTCTGCTTTCTAATGCTAATTTAAGCTTGTTCTACTTTTCAACTAGTTTTTAGCCTTTTTTTTAGTTAATTTCAGCTGTTTTCAGATAAATGTAACTCCTCCCTGAATTGCCACCTTATTGTGGTGAAGGAGTTAGTGTACCTGAATGAACCTAGGAGCTACGCTATCTGGTAGGGTCTCCCAAGACAGATTGGTTCTAGGTGACAGGAGAGACAAAAAGCGATTCAGAAAACCTATATGGACAAAGAGCACAACAAAGAACTCAATATCCCTTGCCTGGATGTGGGTTACCACGGCCCCACCTTGGAGCCAGGCCTGGGGGAGAGGCTTGTCAGCCGGTGCCTGGTGACCCATGGGGCCTGGTCGAGCTCAACCCAAAGGAGCAACATGTTTGCCTTCCTATGGGCCTACCACCTGCAGGAGGGGCCATACAAATAGGGTAATGCCATGTGCAGTGGCCCAAGGTCGGGGCCTTGGCACTCTGATCCTGGCTTACCAAAGTTGGATCTTGGGACATGGAATGTAACCCCTCTGATTGGGAAGGAGCCTGAGCTTGTACATGAGGTTGAGGGGTACCAACTAGATATAGTTGGGCTCAAATCAACACACAGCATGGGCTCTGGAACCAATATCCTTGAGAGGGGCTGGACCATATTCCACTTTGGAGTTGCCCATGGTGAGAGGTGCAGAGCTGGTGTGGGTCTACTTTTAGCCCCCTGACTTGGTACCTGTGTGTTGAAGTTTTCTCTGGTAGATGAGAGGGTGGCTTCCCTGCATCTTCGGGTGTTCTGCTGTTGGAATTCTGTGCTGGTCATATACTGATGCATGCGCAATAATCCAGATAGTAAATATTCTGATCATATTCTGCACAGAATGCAGAATATGAGCAACCCCTGGTAGTAAGTTGGGTCAGATGGTGGGGGAGATGCCGGACAGACCCGTTAGACCAAACGTGTAGTGAGGGTTTGTTGGGAAAGCCTGGCAGAAGAACCCATTAGAAAGATCTAAAAAGTTAAGTCTGGTCCTCTGGATATTCAAAAAACAAAACAAAACAAAAAAATGGTAGAGATGTTTCATTTTTCATCTGAAAGACTTCAGTCTTTTTTTTTCCATTTACCCTTTATTTATGCATGTAGTCTCATTGAGCCACGAGAACTCATTTTTAAGAGAGACATGTTTTTTTTTTTTTTTAGGGAGCATATGGTGAGGGTTAAGGGCCTTGCTCAGGGACCCAGAGTGGAGCGAATGAGGGCGTTGGCAGGTGTGGGTGTTTCACCTTTTCCACCCACATTTTTTTATGTTGTCGGTACTGGGGATTGAACCGGCGATCTTCCGATCACAGGCCCACCGTCTCTAACCTCTGTGCCACCACTCCCCAACAATCAAGACGGAAGAAGAATTTCGGATGAAAGACGAAATGTTTCTACTTTGTTTGTTTGTTTTGTTTTTTGAATGTCCAGAGGATCAGACGTAATTTTTTTTAGATTTTTCTACCTGGTTTATTGAGCATGCATCAGGCCATTAGAAAGACTTTCAACTCGCACCTCCGGGAGAGCTTTAAATGCATCCCAGCTGAGTCAGGGTCATTGAGTCCGAGTGGGCCATGTTCCGCACCTCATATTTTGAAGTGGCTGCATTGAGCTGTGGCCGCAAGGATGTCGGTGCTTCTCACGGTGGCCATCCTTGAACTTGGTGATGGACACCCTGGGTTAGGGAGGCTGTCAAGCTGAAGATGGAGTTCTATCGGGCCTTGTTGGCTGGTGGGACTCCAAAGGCAGCTGAGGAGTGCCGGACGGCCAAGCAGTCTACAGCCTTGGTTGTTGCTGAGGCAAAAGCTCATATGTGGGAGGAGTTTGGTGAGGTCTTGGATAAAGACTCTCGGTCGGCTCTGAGGAGATTCTGACAAAACATCAGGCGGCTGAGGAAGGGAAAGCAGCTCTTTACTAACACTGTGTTCAATGAAGGTGAAGTGCTATTGAACTCAACCAGTGATGTTGTCAGGAGGTGGAAGGAATACTTCTTGGACCTACTCAATCCCACTGGCATGTCTTCCATGAAGGAAGCTGAGTCAGGGAACTTTGATGTTCTCGATGGGTTATGGGTGTTTGCCCATCCAGTCAGCATGTGTTTTGTAGACTTGGGAAAGGCTTTTGACTGTGTTCCTCAAGGTACACTGTGGGAGGTGCTCCGTGAGTATGGGATTGGGGTCCCATTGCTATGGGTTGTTCGGTCCCTATACAAGCTGTGCAAGAGCTTGGTTCACATTTCACCCTTCAGGGTGGGAGTTAGTCTCTGCCAGGGCTGCCTGTTGTCACAGATTCTGTTCATAACTTTTCTCAGTGCAGCCAGGGAGTGGAGGGATTCCGGTTCGGTGGCCTCAGAATTCCATCTCTGCTCTTTGCAGATGATGTGGTCCTGTTGGCATCATCATGCCGTGATTTCTATCTCTCACTGGGGCGGTTCTCAACCATGTGTGAAGTGGCTGAAATGAGAATCTGTAGAGGTTCCGGATTTTGTCCTGTCTTTCTGTTTCCTCATGTTTTTCAGTTACACTCAGTGTTTTCCCTCCTTGTGTTCAGCCCTCATCTCACCTGTGTTCAGTGTCAATCACCGCAGGTGTCTGTTATTTGTTCCAATAAGCCTGTGTACATATATTCAGCTCCCTCATGTCTTGTCATTGTCTCCGAATTGTCCTTCTATGGTGTTGTGGTCTGCTTCCTGTCCTGCCTGCCCTGATCTGCCTGTTCTCTGTACCAGTGAGTAAGCTGCCCTGTCAGCATTTTCATTTTGTTTTTGAGAATAAATACTTTGCACTTTTTATCTTGAGCCTCCTTGTCATCTTCCTGCACTTGGGTTCAACACACCAGATGGCAGATCATGATAGAATCAGCACCGCAAATCTGAGGTCATCGTCTTCAGTCAGAAAACGGTGAATTGCTCTCTTCGGGTCGAGGGTGAGGTTCTGCCTCAAGTGGAAGAGTTCAAGTATCTCGGGTTTTGCTCACGAGTGAGGGAAGAATGGCGCATGAGACTGACAGACGGATTGATGCAGCATCTGCAGTATTGTGGACTCTGTGTCGGTCCATTGTGGTGAAGAGGGAGCTGAGCTGCAAGGCAAAGCTCTCTGTTTACCGGTCAGTCTACATTCCTACCCTCACCTATGATCATGAACTCTGGGTAGTGACTGAAAGAATGAGGTTGTGGCTACAGGAGGTTGAAATGAGTTTCCTCTGCAGGGTGGCTGGACTCTCCCTTAGAGATAGGGTGAGAAATTCAGTTATCCAGGAGAGACTCGGAGTAGAACCGCTGCTCCTCCACATTGAAAGGAGCCAGTTGAGCTGGTTTGAGCATCTGGTAAGGATGCTTCCTGGGCACCTCTCTAGGGAGTTGTTTTGGGCATGTCTGACTGCGAGGAGACCCTGGGGAAGACCCAGGACGTGCTGGGGAGACTACTGAAGAGTTGGCCTGGGAACTCCTTGGAGAAGAGCTGGAAGAGGAGGCTATGGAAAGAGATGTCTGGACCTCCCTGCTCAAGCTGCTGCCCCTGCGATCTGACTTCGGAACAAGCAGAAGATAATCAATGGATGGATGGATGGATGGATGGATGGATGGATGGATGGATATAATTTCAGCTTTTTTCTGCTAGTTTCAACTTTTTCTGCTATTTCAGCTACTATTTAGCAGTTTTGGGGGGTAAATTTTAGCTTTCAGCTAATTCGAATTTTTTAGCTAATTTCAGCTCTTCCCGCTTCCTTCTGGTAGTTTAAGCTTCTTTTTGCTTTTTCTGCTACTTTACAGCTATTTTTTGCTAAGTTCGTCTTGTTTTTTAGATACTTTACTTTTGTGCTTATTTTTAACTTAATTCAGCAAATGTGTGTTCTTTCTGCTTTCTTCTGTTAATTTAGTCTTGTTCTTCCATTTCAGCTACATTTTAGCATGTTTTTAGTTAATTTCAGCTCTTGTTCAGCAAGTTCTTCTTCATTCAGCACTCACAATGCATTTTTGCAGGAAATGCAATTTCTCCAGTTGTATTTGGGAATGTTTTTTGAACTCGTCCAGAGGAACAGACTTAACTTTTTGGGATTTTTCTACCTGGATTATTGAACATGTATCAGGATATTTGGGAGCATGTTTTTTTCAGATTGCATATCTTTCAGTTTGATTTAATTTCCTGTCTTCTGGCTTTGTGAATCTAAATTATAAGCTTGCAAATGTTCAAATACAACAAGGCCAGTCTTCATTCTGTAAGAAAAATCTTCAGAGCAAACTGTTCACAGCCACCTTTTCCTCATCCACTGAAAGAGGCCTGAGCTCATTATAATAAAGGTCCTGCAGCGCTCACTTTTCAAATAGTACCTCTCTGAGTTAAGAACTTGCAGCAGCTGGCGTGGCCTGTGGCAGCAGCATAGTGTAAAGGTGTACAGGTATGAAGGTTGACCACCCCCATGTCTGCTGAGAATGCAGATAGCACCTGAATTACCTGCGAGACACAAAACACCACAAACACTTCACAAAATGCAGAATGTGAAACATCACATCACAAAATCTAAATATTCAAGAGCTTAAAAATTCAGTACTGCACATTTAAATAAAAACCTTTAAAGAAAAATATTTATAAAATATATTTAATCCTAATTTCTATTAATGTCACTCCTCATGTGTTTCATTTTCACATATTTGTTAATAAGAGTCTGTTTGCACTGGATGACAACCTCCAGTTTTTGAGTTTTCTGTCTCCTTTCAGGATGTTCGTACAGAACTTCCCCTAGGAGACCTGAACCACCTCAGCTGACTCATTTTGACGAGGAGGAGCAGTGGCTCTGCTTTGAGCCCCCCCCCCCGGATGATGTCTGAGCACCTCCACCCTGTGAAGGAAGCTCAGTTCAACAGCTTGTAAACTATCCGTTCGTTCAGTCATGATCCTAACCATATGACAGTAACAGATGGTGTGGACCAGCTAATACAGAGCTTTGACTTGTGACTCAGCTGTTTCTTCACCATGACAGAGCAAATGTCTTCCTTATTGCAGGACGAGGCCACACTCCCTACTGCCATCATCCAGGAACAAAATTCCCAAAAGACTTGAACACTACCTGAGGCAAAGATTTATTCCCAACCTGGAGGGAGCATTTTTACTTTTACCAGTTTGGAAGCCTGGCCTTAGCTTGAGAAGAGGTGACTGTCATTCCACCTGCGTCACACTTGGGAGTCAACCGGCCCAGTGCACGCTGAAGAGTTTGGCCTAAAGACCTGATGAGGAGATATTTCAGGGTCAGACCATTCTCCAGCATCAGATGGAAATGCTTCTGCTGAGAACAGAAGAGGACGTGCAGCAATTTGGGTCACACAAGTGAATGGTTTTCTAAGCAGAACCTCACCACATTCATCCTTTGTCCACGATGGGAACACATGTCCAAAAGATGGAGAAACAGCTGCACGGTGCACAGGATTTATTGGTACACTGACAGCAAGAATTGTTCTCTGCAGCCATTCAGTGAGAGTGGTGAGGTTTTGTTGGCTGTTGCCAGATCACCAGCAGATGCACCACCCAAGCTGCTGCCTGCAGAGACACCATGCTTCAAATTCTCTACGACCAAGCAATGCATGGTCACAGAGGCTGAGTGTCAGGGGTGCCCAGTACGTCAACTGCAATCTACCGATCGAGCTCGAAGGTATTCTGGGTAGACTGCATGGCATTAAGAAAATAGATGTCAGCCCATCATCCATCTATGAAATTTGTCTCTTGATTGACAGACAGGACAGCCAGGCTGAGGCCCCGTTCAGACAAAGTGAAACGTTTGGTCTTTCTTTTACAGACAACATCCTCATTCTCTCTGAAATTGAAGGTTCTTGAATCCAGGTCTCAGAGTGGAGATTTTTGGGGGAACTCCCCATGGAAATGTGAAATGCTCCGCAAGTGTGAAGTGGCACATATGCACTACATGTGCCTACAGTCCAAAGTTTTTCTGCACTAACAAGTTATAATAAATGGAAGAGAGCAGAGTGTTTTTGTGCTTCTCACCCTTTTTCAGCATGTAGGAGCAAAACTAATAAAATCCAGGCTCCAAAGAGACATTAGTGTCCTCATCAGTTTGGATGTCATGCAGACGTTGTATGCATAATCAACTGAGCCCTGCATCAGGGTTGCCAGATAAATGTAAAATGTCTTTTTTACCCCCTCCTTTTCTGTGCACATTCAACAAACACAACACACAACACACACCTCATCTTAGACTATCTTGACTTGGGACATATGACAGTTTAGGTCAAAATACCATCATTTTAAAGCCACAGCACTATTGTTCATCATTTCTTATCTGGCAACCCAACTGACATGGAAATTACAGTGTTTTCATGTAAATCCGCTCATTTTTAGTTTATTACCCCCAATAAACATTTTTAAAAACACTAACATTTCCAGAGGTTGTTCTTGTGTAAACAGGGTCTTATAGCAGGTAGAGCCCTTTGACTTGGTCATTTTAAAAGGAGCTGCAGAATGAAAAAGTCTGGGCACCCCTGATCTATTTCATAGACATGCTGCCACCATGATAATTAAACACAACTTCACTGCAAACGTGTTGTGCATGCTCAAAGCTTTCCATGAACTGTTACATGTACTAGGGAACTCCTTGTGTACTTCTGAGACCCTGAAAAGACGTCATCCAGTGTGAAGCAGGTATACGGTGAAAGTAAAGTGCCTCAGCAGCTACTGCACCTCAAAAAAGCCCCCCATGGCAGCGTAGTGAACTGCAGTGAAGCGCTTTTTATCCAGAGCGTGGGGGTTTCCTCCCTTCCTGAGAATGGCTCGAACCAGCGGCAGGGAGCCGGCCCTGGCTGCCTCCATCAATGCTGTCACCCCAGTTTCCTGACAAAAGCAGAGGTTTTGTTTGAAAAAGTACTTTTTTATATCTTTATCCTGAACTTTTTATAACCTAATGTGAAACATGTTTTACCTGATTTCTTGTGTTGGGATTCGCTCCAGCATCTACCATGATGATGCACAGCAGGGTGCGGTCGTAGGCTTTCTCACACATCATCTGGAAGACGTGAACCCCCTCAGTGGACACATTGTTGACATCTGCCTGCTTCTGCAGGGCCAGCTGCAGGCAGCGGGCATGGCGCTTGGTGGGGTAGTTACAGTAGAACAGCACACCTGAGTCACAAACAGAGGACACATGTCTGAATGTTGAGCCAAACGAAGAGCGATTGTAAAGGAAATAATATAATCAGACACTGTTCAATGTTTTATTCTGTTTAATCTTCCTGTTTGAAATCCTGTTGCTCCTTTTCGACAGTCACAAGTAGTTTTCACCAACTTATATGACAGGATGTTCTTTGTTAGCACTGCACCCAAGCATATCTGTGAAAAACAGGAAACATCTGTTTCTGCTTTTCTTAGGGTCAAGGTTGAAGATAGCTCAGTGCTGACAGGAAACACACCAACTTCGATGACGTGCGAAGGCTGCATAAAACAAGGGTTTCACTGTTCGTGTGTTAGAACAGTTAACACAGCCTAGTGTCTGTATGTATCTCTGTTCTCAGCTTTGCAAAGCTTAATTAAAACTTTTTCTTTTATCCAAGTTTTCCAGTCTCCATCGATCTTAATTATTTTTCCACAAAATTTGGCGTCACAGAACAGGATTCTTCGTTTGACCGAACCGCTTCGCTGAGATTCCAGACGTGGTCGGCCACCGGGAACCGTTCAGGTTTCCCCTCCAAACCTCGTGTAGGACTTCAGAGAGGGAGGGCGTTTTGGTCTCGTCAGCGGAGAGGAACGGCTTCGACAGAATCCGAGCCTGAACCAACGCGAGACTGTGAAAACTACAAAATAAAGGTAAAGAAATCGATTAATTAAATTTGGAAACAGTTATTCAAAATTGTAGGAACAATAGGTTCTGAGTTTTAAAATTAGGAAACAGTTTATTCTAAATTGTAGGAACAATAGGTTCTGAGTTTTAAAGTTGTAGGTGTTTTTTAACACTGAGTGTAGGCACTGTACTTATACAGTGCTGAGATAAAATTGTAGGCGTTCACAGAACGCTGAGAAATTGTAGGTGTTTATTTATAACACTGAGTTTAAAATTGCAAGTATATAACACTGAGAAAAATTGTAGGTGTTATAGGAAAACCGGTAATATTAAGAGAATAAAAACGCGTTTTATAAATATAAATAAATAAATATAAATAAATAAAAATAAATAAATTAATAAAATTGTTTAAAGGTAAAATAAACACAGCAAAATGGGTGCAGGAAAGCCTAAAGCAACACGCGCGTTTTGGCCGGTCCGTGTGTCTGTCTTAGTGGGCCCGTTTGTGTCTGTGTTTAATGTGTAATGTGTAGGACAATCCGTGTATCTGTGTGTGTGGGTCTTTGTTGGGGAGTACTGTACTGGCTGTGTGTCCGTGTTTTTTGTGTGCATCCCTTTGTACTGTGTCAGTCAGAACTCGCCCAGATGAGAATGTGTGCAGTTAGATGTGAGAATGACCAGCTGACAACATTGGATCGCTTGCAGATCTTATAGGTTCAGTAACCAGTAGTGAGATGTAACTAAGTGCAGGTGCTTTGTTGCTGTACTTGATTACATTTTCATGTATCTGTATTTTACTTAAGTAGAATTAAATGTGGGTACTTTTACTCCACTACATTTTACCTGAAATATCTGTACTTTCTACTACACTACATTTCTATAATGTGCTGAGTTACAAGTTACATTCATGTTGCAGCTTTTGGATTTGTCGTTAGTTTGAAAGTAACTGATGCTGAGAGGAGACATGAAGCAGGCAGCTACTAAACACACACACACACAAATGTCCAAATCATGTATCTGATTTGGATTCAGATTGAACTGGAAGAACTCTTGGCCAGTTCCTTCAGTGATAAATAACATTTTGTTTTGTTGATGAAAGATTTTTCAAGCAAATCCATAAAGAAGCAGCATTTCAAAAATACATATCATCTTACATTTAAAAATAAAGTCGTTAATGGTTTATTATTTTATTGTCATTAAGTGGGTCAAAAATCATGTTTGGGCATCTTGAGTTAAACCTCAGTCAGTTTCAATATGTTTAACACCAGATTTTGGAAGAATGCGGATTAAAGAGCAGATTAAACTATTTGTTTGACCAATAATCAGTTCAAACGTGTATTTAACTGTGGAAATTGGCCCCACTGTAGATCTTTGTGATCTATTACATCCCAAAGATCATGCAGCGTTACTGAAGTCACACAATGTTCTGGTCAGTTGGCAAGAATGATAGTAGTTGCTGCTCAGTTGTCCCACAACAAATTTTGACAGTTTCTTCTTTTTGTTTGTTCACAGCGTTTAATATTCTTCACACGTCATCTCAACATGTGTGAACAGCTCAGTCTTACTGTTTATTTGTCACGTAATTATTTTGGAATTTGTTTTCAGCCAATCTATGATTTTTGTATGAGCGGTAATACCTAAACCCAATCAAGCAAAAACAACAACTATAGTGAAATGGTCCTATTCCAAACATTTAGCAGACTTCAGAGTCCATGACAAGCCCAAGAAAAAGAAAAAGGGTTGCTCACTGGAACACAGAGGAGGGTCAGATGACTTGTTGCCCTGCAGGCTTTGAATGCAGACTTTGTTGCTGGTTGAAAAGACATGCATTTGTGCGTTTTGCTGGAACATAAGCTGTCTGCGTTCTGCAGTGATCCATGGAGTGATTAACCTCCTAAGACCCGAACTCTTGCATACGTGGATGCCAGGTCCTAGGAGGTTAATCCATTTAATTTATTTAGTTGAAATAGTTTAAAATTTAAATTTACCGGATTTTTCGGTCTACAAGGTGCACTTAAGATCCTTTAATTTTCTCAAAAATCAACAGTGAGCCTTATAATCCAGTGCACCTTACGTATTAATTCTGGTTATGCTTACTGACATCAAACCGATTTTATGTGATACAACTGAACAATGTTGTGTGGTTATTGTGAATGAGTTGAATAAAGTTTGACTTATCTGACTGTTTTGTTTTGCTTAATGCACCTTATAATCCGGTGCACCTTATAGTCCAAAAAATATGGTATACTGGAGTAGCTATTTGTCACCACATTCACAGTTTGTTGATATTATATTGTGATTGTGATATCTAAAAATCACATTTAAATTTTCCTAAGGGGGAAAAAAAGTATTGTGAGAGCAGCTTTCTACATTGACCATGTAACTTCTGTTTATAAAGCTGAAACTAAAGTGCATGAACAAGTTATAAATCACAGACAGCTAGAAAAAATTTTGCCAAACACTCTTCTAGTCGTGTTTAAACCAGCCACTAGGGAGCACAAGCCAGTATATCTCTTGTGCCGGTCCCAAGCCCGTGTAAATGGTGAGGGTTGTGTCAGGAATGGCATCCGATGTAA